>JARFOD010160242.1:0-12040 GCA_031763545.1 Mopalia muscosa | reverse complement strand
CACAACAAATATGGCCAACATTGCATATCACACCAAAATGGTGATAAACACCATAACTTTTACTCTTTGGTTCTTTGAATAAAAAAATAGTTCTCAAACAAAAGTAGGAAAAGGTGATTTGACTGGGATTATGAGCACATATTTTCAAAAAAAGCCTCTAGTGGTGGACATGCTAGCTACTCAGCTTGTTTTTCTTAACTGTAACAACTATTTTTTTCGTTTGTATGGGTATATATTTATCATGTACGCAATATACTGTATACATGGTCATTATCTTCTTGAGATGTCTCTAGGTTATCCATAACAACTCGAGATTAAGATCTATACAGAAATTTGTCTCCAGGTTTTTTCTAGAACATGAGATGATTCATCACATTTTATTATCAACATCCATGTGCCAGTGCAATTTATTATTAGAAATATAATTTTCTTTCATTAAATTTTGCTGAGTATAAATATGTTTTTTTATTATTTTAAACAGCACCTACAGGAAGACTTAAATTTATTGAAAAAGATTCACCCCAGCAAACAAATGGTAAGAATAAATGTTTCAACACCTTTGTAAGGCTTATGATTTTTTGTTTCTGGATGAAGTATAACCAACAGGGCTTTGTCTTTGTTGAATCCTATACTGGTCATGTGGCTGTACATTTACTCACTGTGCATATAACGTCTTGTACACATCTTTGGTCTGATCATCAGGAGGTTAGGGGGAGCTTTCTGTTGCTCTCAAAGCTAAACAGGAAGCTGATCTGTTCTTTAGAGGTCTTTGGAGTATTGCTTTATATTGCGTCCAGTTATTTACCTGTATATGTTCCATCTTGACGATGTTTTAAACAAATTTATGATCATCAAGACTGGGCTTATTGTATTTCATGTATTCCAACAATAATTGACCCTAGCACAACTAAGATGTGAAGTTTTTCCATAATGTCAGAAAGTTTATTTTCTGCTCTTAGTCGCAGGGCGTATTTATTTAGGGTCCTAATTACAATACATGGCCAGCAGTTTTAGTGGTAAAGGTGTCGACTACTAGTCTTCCTTTAGTCTACTTATGACAGGCTTGAGCTCCCAAGTGGACCTTAGGTATATAAAACTGAAAGCATTACACATGGTGACTTTGATAAGCTTTGCTCCAGGTTTTCCTAATATTAGCTAGCCCTCCGGCTTCTTAAGGGCAGTTTGTTTGAAGAGTAGCAATGTTGTCTTTGCTAAGCACTGAAGGAAAATTAACTTTCCAACATTATGTAAACGCTTCACATCTTGATTGTGCTAGTGTCAGTTTATGTCTGAATACACTGACGTCATATAAGTGAAATACCCTTAAGCACGGCAAAAAACACAATCAATCAATCATAATATTTAAGTCTAGTACGGGGAGAAGTGGACACTCAGTTATCATCATCATCCTGTGAATTGGACATTTCACCCCAATCAATCAATCAATCAATCAATCAATCATTCTATTGTGTTTACTTAACAGGTTATGACTGTGGAGTTTATGTGGTGGCTGTAGCTGAACATATGAGTAAAGAGCTGGTAGAAGGGTTGTCAATACCTCTTTCTGACACTGTCACAACCAAAGTCATTGACAACAAGAGACTTCATATTAAAGAAATCATTGAGGAAACGGCCGCTATGCCAGAAAATGTGACATCAGCTGGGAGCTGAATTGACTTTTCCGGAGCTCATTGCTTCATGGACTATTGGGTTTAACTGAGGATAAAATGGATCATGTGATGTTCGGGTCTCTTCGATCCTGTATTTAGCAATTAAAATAGGCTATGTCTAAAAAGATTTTCTGTCATGATGGAAAGCAGGTGGATGGCGGGACTCACTGAGCTAATGGGTAACACAGGGACTGTAGGGATCAACAGAGGACATAAAGGGAGATAAATCTGTCACCAATGAAGTTGGCAGAGCCCTCTGTACTACCCCCTTTTAAGTCACATGTGTTCCCTGTTTGCATTTTACTGCACCATGTATCACTTCTTTTAGTTTTTTTTCTATCTTGTCTTGGTTGTTTGCCAGACAGTCCAATGGTGGTGTCCATCAACCAATAAACTGGTATAGAGATAACCTTCAGTGGGATCCACAACCTCTGTCAGCTGATTCAAACAAATTAAATGATCACTGATCTAGCCAAGAATTTTATTCTGAGCTATGTACTCTGCATGACAACCCTGGGCAGATTGAGCTGATATAAATAGAATTACCGGCTTTACAGATAAGCCCCCTGTCAGGTTAAATAACCCACTCTCGAGTTAAAGTGCTGATGACAAATGTTGAAGGTTTTCCTCAAGTTTTGACAATTTGTTTTAATTTGTAAAGCATTATTGAGGTATAAACGAAAATGTAAGGGGGGGGGGGGGCGGGAGTTACATAGGCAATACTCTCATTGAGTTGGTTAAATACCCTGAACATATCCTTTTTTTGACAATGCTTCACCCACTTTCATAATTCCCTATGGTTGTCATTTTTTAGTTACACAAAATCTGATTGGTTGTGTAGATATTCCCACAAAACCTATTAATCACTTCACAGTAACATTTTGTTAAGGTGCTCAATATGTCAAGGGTTGTAATGCAGAGTAGCTCAGAATAAAGCTGTTGCCTAGCAACGATGTGATAATAGACACTAGACAAGAGTTAAAAGGAATTATCAATCTTTTCTTTTGCATTTGGAAAATCCTTTATATCTTAAAGACTTTGGTTGCTAAGGTGATTCAATTGTCTTTTGGAGTAAATATTCTCAAAAATGTTTTTAACCTGCTTTGATTATTATAGAGCCATAAAAGTGACATAGAAAATAAAAACCAAACTGCTGATTAATTCCTTTGTACAACTTATTAACTCTTTTGAATGACATAATACATTGTTCATATGTGTAAGACAACCAATCAAATTATAGCAATTTTTCTGCCATATTTTATATGTGGACTTTCAATCTTGAGTCTTTCATGTCCTTTCTAAGTATCTTAGAGGGATTTTTTATACCAGGTTTATGCTGCCAAGTAAATCGTATTTCTGCGTCTTTCAATTCTGTCATAAAATTGGGTTCAGTCTGCCCATTGCAGTTTATTTCATCCATATTTGTGTTTAACATGATGGAGTGTTCATATTTCTTGGTTGATTAACTTTGTAAATGAGATATTAATTAAATCACTTAATACGTTGTTTAAACGAATTAATATAAATTAAAACGAGATGATTTGTTGTTTGAATGAAGGTTAATAAGTCATTCAAATGAGATGTTGAACAGTAATTTTTTTAATATTTAATGTCATTTTTATGGTTGTCAATCTTAAGACTAGCCTGTTTAATAAATCAATCTTCATACAACCTTTTTTGTGAACAGATGGGCTCCGGAAACTCAGCGCCCATAAATCGCAGAGAAATTGCATAAAAGAGCCACACTGAGTATTAGGAGACATGCAATATAATCTGAAGTTTTTCCATGTACTCAATAATTTGTATGAGATTCGTCAGGGGAGAATGGCACAGTTGCAAATCAATCTTTAAATTTTGGCAGTTCATTGTAAGGTTTAGCAACCAAGGATTTGTTAAAGTCTTTGAGTAATTGAAATTTATATGAAAGTTTAGTTGAAATGAGATAACCGAATGTTATATAAGACCCTAATTGGTAAATCAAAGCATTGAAATTATTGTAGTTTCAGGCCTAAATATACTGAAACTAACTATTAATATCTTGGACTAAACTGAGTGATTGACAATTCAAACAGTTTTGAATAAAATACTTAACACGGTTACAATAATTTCAAAGGTTACTAACAAATAAGCTTGAAATTTGAGTTAAAATCTTATGAGTTTTATAAGGTACAAAAAACTTTTGAATAAGTTTTAAACACTGCTTAAGTTTTGATGTAACTTAAAACATTAACGTTTGTATGGTATGAATTTTTTGTTGTATTTTTTGTTGTTGTGGCCATTTCACAAAGCCATGTTTAACTCAAATGAAATCTTCCAAGTTGTCATATATAGGTTTATACATTAGTCTATACTCCAAATTGCTTAAAGGATACTCTATTATATGACTTCTTATTGGCCTAACTGGACTATGGCCTTTCGGAACGTATCAGAGTACCTGATGTCTTGAATTACATTTACTTTAAAAAGTAACCCAACAACTAAAAAAACTTGGAAACTCTTTTAGATAACATTTTATTAAAATTGCCCAAAAAATGTAACTTATAATAGAAGTCAATACACAAGCAAGACTATTATGGCTTACAACTTCTGTTTATTAAGGTTGCGAAGTTTAGGTACAGTCAAATTAAGTGTTAAAATCTGTTTCATTTACGTTAGACACTGACTCTTTAGATCTTTTCATGTTTGCTCTATTACAAAACAAGAAGTGGTTATCCACAGATTGTATTATTTTCGAGTTCTCAAATCTCCTTGCCAAACAGAAGTCAATGTTTCATGGCGCCTTTCGCAGTGTGCTTGCATATCTTGATTCCGCGTGTTTTATGCCACGTTTGTTGCTAGTGACATCGAGCGTAGTTTCCTTTACACATTGTGCAGGTACTCTATTTTAAAAACCGTCCCACGTTTAAAATGTTCTTGTCGATTATATTTTCGGTTAGAAGAAGTGTAACGACAAGAAAACAATGGGCTGGCAGTTGAAACGTTATTTAGAACTAGAACACTGTACTCTGTATCAATAACCGTTGATGTTGCGTCAAGCCTTCATCAAAGACGCCAAAAGAAGGTTAGACACGAATAGGGTCAACCAAAATGTCAAAAGTGAATTTTTTTACTGTTCTATATATATATGCCAGGTGCATTACAACATACTGTCTGAATCCTGTTTTAAGTGGCTGTGTTCTTTTGAATTAATGCGATTGTGACAGCCCGTCTTATTCCTTAGATGAAAGCAAAACAAATCTTCGATAAAGGTGTCATAAGTTGACTTTTACAACAACAGCAAACAAGCCACTGCATGAAATAACTTGCGATGTGCTTTGTAATGCTGCGTTCGGGGCAGTCCTAATCACCACAAACTCGATTCACTCGATAAGTACTCGAACGGAATTTACAGGTCGTGAAATCGTGTTTACGACTCGTAGCAGTGCTCTCGAATGCTTTTCGCTGTAAGTATGAGTAATAAATACAGCACGAATGGTAACAACGAGGAGTCTCGAATGCAGCATAAGAGATGTTACTAAATCATTATCGAAATAAGTTTAGCGTTGCCAAAAAATGTCGCAGAACTTAAATTTAGGTTCACCTTAAATAATACAGGGTTAATATTGTTATACATTTAACTAAATGTTTAAAAAAATAAAAAATGAAAACGAAAGAAAAAAATCTTCTGTAAGTAATAAATAATATGGCAGCTTACTTAGCTGATATTACTGTATTATTTTTATGAAGCCATTGTCAAATGTATACTGAATGTCTCAATAAACTATGACGTTATAAGCCATATTTACTTGCGTTATGTATATTCTTATTATCTCGTTAAATTATTGCTTAAGTGCATAGTAGCTTAGCGGAAATGTGATTGCAAACGGCTCCAACCCAAATTACATGGGTCTTGCTAGCAACGCTACTTGATTCTTCCTTACCTTTAGCAGTAGCATAACGCTACCATGATTCTGCATTTTATCTTTCAATGTATAAAAAATGCACCGCAGTAATTAGGTCATGCGAATTCAACGATTTTGATGTCATGTAAGTTTTACCTGACGTTTCACCTAAACTCACTGCATAATACATTTTTTCACTGTCGCAAGTTGGAAGATTGAAAAATGTACCTGTAATAAACAGGTTTGATCGACATGATGAGCACCTGAAGTTAAAAATCTTTACAGCGGATGAAATTTGAAGTATTTGCAACAAGTCATACATGAAAAAGGTACAGTGTTTTGTTTAATTTAGATTTAAGCCAAGAAACAGGCTTGTTTTATGTGGGTTTTTATAATACAAATCAGTGGAGTACTTTGGTTGATTTCGACGCATGCGCGACAAAACATCCAGCGGTTAACATTACAGGTTTTCTTGTAGGTTTATTGCTTCCAATCACCTCCGAGATAACTGTACCGGTACGGAAAGTGTCGAAGGATGTTCGGACATGACCACAGCTGACTCTAAATAAAAGTGAGATGTTCGAATCCCAATTTCTCCACGCGTACGCCGAATTTTTAAATGAAACAAGTTACAAATCGGTTAGTGAATATTAGACTATTTTATACGTTTTCTATGCACCAACCATTTGGGAATACCTTTAAGGCAATGGATGGGATTGAATTTCACCAAGGTCTGTAATACAAGATGGTTGTCAATGCATTATTTCACAATATTCATTACTGTATTTGTTGTAACCACTATAACTCCATAACAAACGTATTAACTGGAAACTAGTAATATAATCTCCTCCTATTAAGACAACAGATGGGATTGAATTTCATCAAATCCCGTAAAACAAAATGGCCGCCAAAACATAATTATTTTCTTGTCCAAGATTTTATTTTTCTTGCCAAGATTTTATTTTTCTTTTCTAAGATTTTATTTCTCGATCCAAGACTCCTGTGACTTGGTCCAAAGGACGTAGATGTTTTATGCGCATTTACACAGCAATCTGCGTTTTCGCCCTGTCTGTAGGCCTACCTAAGATACACACATACCCACAGAACCACATGTTCTGTTGACGCTGGATTTGTTTCCACTCGCATTGTATAAGAAACTATGTAGGACGTAATAGCAAAGTGTTTTTTGGTATGTGACAGACATAATTATGCTATTTTGACGGGTACCTGCCATGTTAAAAGTCTGACTCTTTATGTGTTGTGAACGGAGATGATTTTTCCATTGCTTACGTATTTTTATTTTTTTTTACTGATCTGTTTTAGCGATTTAACTCAGTTTATTTGAAGTGTTGTTTTTTCATATCGAGAAAAACTGACTGACTGGTAACATATACACAACCGCTAGAAACGAAGTGGGTAAATTTGTGACAACTGACAGATTGAATGTACATGTTTGTGTGTAGAAATCAATTTAATTCATGTCAGAACTATCTAAACTCGAATAGAAATATATGTTATAGATAAATCAATGCAACTGGAATGAAAAATGTACTGTATCCATGAAATTAGGGGTGTAACTTTGTAGTACAAAGCGGATAGTTGGAGGAGCCAAAGAGGAATCGGAAGCCAATATGTTTGT
This sequence comes from Mopalia muscosa, assembly GCA_031763545.1. NCBI lineage: Eukaryota > Metazoa > Mollusca > Polyplacophora > Chitonida > Mopaliidae > Mopalia > Mopalia muscosa. Next base: position 4,850 of record JARFOD010160242.1, on the reverse strand, counting down.
GATGCATTTGTATTGTCCTGTGAGTGTCCTATATTTGTCCTGTGATGATTATGTTTGTTTCCAGTGGTGTCGGTGGTTTCTTTATCCCATTGGACTGGCATACCGCCATGTGAGTTAAATATTCTTAAGTGCTGCGTTAAACCACACTCAAACGAGCATAAAACTTTGTAGTATTCGTATTATTAGTGTGCAATTTTATTTAAAGAGAACAATTAATGGACATACATATTCATTATTTTCCGGAAAGTCATTGGCTGCCCTAAGATCAGGTTTTGGCATTTAGGGTTTATTTAAAATTCGTTTTCAATCGTATACTGTTATAGTTCAATGTCAAGCAACGGCAGATCCACTAGATGCTTGTACAGATATCAAAATAATTCCAATCGGTGGCAAGGAGACCAATGTTCAATCCACAACGAACATAAATAAACTAGGAAAACAATTTAAATATACCTTTAAGCCCTCTGACTAAGGGCAGTTTTTCTAAGAGTGGCAATGCTGTCTTTTCTAAGCGCTAGTGGAAAATTAACTTTCCAGCGTTATCAACACACCTCACATTTTATGGTTGTGTTCGAGTCAATTATTGTTGGAATAAACCGTTGTCATATAAGTGAAATATCCTTAAATACGGTGTAATACACCAATCACTCAACCAATCAATCAATCCATAAATCTTTATATACTGATTTCGAGAAAACTCACCATACCGTTGGTTGTTATACCCTAGATTGCCTGGAACAATAAACTAAATTACTTTATACTGGTGTTCCCTACACATAGTCCGTCTAATTTATTCATGGTTTCAAATTCAATCTTTTGTTGTAAAGTGGGCAAATGTGTGTTCTGATGAATTTGGGGAATCAAATGGGGTGCGACAAGGTGGCATTTTGTCCTCATCTCTGTTTAATCTGTATTTACATGATGTGGATACCGCCCTCTGATTAGTCCTAGTGTTAAAGCCATTCAAGCTTTACTTGACATATGTGAATCATATGCTGACTGCCATGATATTTTATATAACCAAACGAAAAGTGTGTATCTTGTCGCTAACCCTAAATGCTTTAAGAACTTTGTGCCCCCACCTGTGCGCCTATATGGAAAATCGCTAACTCGTGTTAATGTTTACTCCTGTCTAGGTTATATGATTTCTGATGATCGTTCTGATGACAAAGAAATCCCTCTCATTAACGCGAACTGTGTATACGAGCCAATGTTCTTCTCAGAAAATTTTCCGCTTGTAGTGTGTTTGTTAAAAAAAGCCTGTTTCAACAATATTGTTGCTACGTTTATTGTTGTCAGCTCTGGTTCAAATATAAGAACAAAACGTTCAGTGGTATAAAAGTAATGTTCAACAACTGTGGTGCTAGCTTTATGTTCATTCGGTGAAATTATTCGTAAGGCTATCTATCGGTTCGTGAATAGGCTTGACAACTGTGATAACTGTAATCTTAGAAACTGTTATAATAAATATTACTCCCACCTTGGGGCTAAGTGGTTCGAAATTATCCACTAAGGAAGTGTATGTGCTATTAAGCAGCTTAATTTCCTTTGTTTTTTATACCTGTATTCATATGGACTTGTTTCCGGAATAAAACTATTATTATTATAACAATAAATATTAAAGAAATTAGAAATGTAAAGAGGCTTATTAAGGTTTTTAAAAAACAAAGAAATATTGAAATATATTTTTTATTGTAGAGAATAAAATTAAGCTTGGCCACTAAGCCTAGGATTTGAACTCGTGTCTCTGAGCTGCAGGGACAGTGCTCGAACCAACGGGCATACAACGGTTCACCGTTTTTCAAATTTGTTATTTGCGTAGGAATGATCAGGACAACAATATGATCTCGTAGTTTAATCCAACCAATAATCTTTATCTACTGACACAGATTCACCAAATTAGTGTCTTTTCCCCTGTAAATCGGTTCCTTCAAAAACAATTTATGGAAACATATAGGACCGAGGAGAAATTTAGATGTGAGCCTTTTACGTAGGGAATTTCATCTTTAATGTAACTTTGATTGATAACCTAGTCAACTGACTAATGTCAAATTTAAATTAAAACTTTGATCGCCCTTGACATGTATAAGTTGTACTTTGCAACCACGCCTAAATGAGAGAATTTATAGAATTCATTCGTCAGGCGATCTTCCCATAGGCCTACCCACTGAGTGGGGCCCTTTAATTTGTCGAGTCAAACAAACGCAACCTTCTGGCCACAACAGATAAAATGTAAACCAAAAAGTGTAAAAAAAAAATTTAAAAAAAACCCAACAAGACAAAGAAACAAACAATGTGTAACCCTTACAGGGATTTCGACAATAAAACAAACATGGTCTGTAAATAATAAAAGTAAAACGAAAAGGTTAAACTAATCAAGAAACGCAATACGAAGGAAAGAAGAACAAAAACGATAATGGCCAACTAATTATTTTTAGTAGAGCTAATGGTTATGCCCATGCTTTTTGTTGCTGTCGTGTTTTTTCATCTTTCCTCCCTTTTTGATCTTTCGCTTCCCCTCATGTGGATGGTCCGCGTGATCTCCGTGGTCGTGGTGGCCATCGCTGTGATCATGCACGTCACTTCCCCAGTCACCGTGTGGTTTAGCCCGGACAATGATACAACATGCCAAGCGACCACCAGCGTTTCCTGACTTCTTGCTAGCTTCGACACCTCCAAGACCCATATCGTCTTCATTAGCATGAATCTAGGATAGAAAATATTAACAGCTGTTGTTTTCTCTAAGAATGAAAAATACAAGTTTAAACTACAAGGTATACAGTAAGTAATATTGGTTAAGCTCACATCAGTTCTATCTTATCTGATATCAAAAAGGTAAACCCACCTACTTAATTTGTTTTATCGACAAATTGCATGTTAACATGTTATAGCATAGCTCCTCAAACTATTAGAGTATTAACGATGTAGGAAATCAAGCGTTCTGCAAACAAAAACATAACGGTTTCTAAGTTTGTCAAAATGCCAAACATTATAGGGCCTATTTAAATAAATAATAGAAAATTGAAAAAAAAAAAAAAAAAAAAAAAATGGACAAATAAACGAATTTAAAAAAAATATAAATAAGAAATAAAGATAAATAAACCGATAAGTGTAAAATGGAATCCTACCACAAAAGCTCGTCCAATGATATTATGATGACCAATCAAAGTGCTTCTAGTGTCATTCAATTGTACGTTGGCTACACCATTGCTGTCACATCTGATATTCCCATAGTCACCCGCATGTCTGAAAAAACACATGGAATTATCAAACATAAATATATATTTATGCATTAAATGTCAAGTGAAATACGAGTCCTGCATAACAGTTAATTGTATCATAATTGCTAGTTGTATCATAATTGATAATTGTATCATAATTGCTAATTGAATCATAAATGTCAATTGTATCATAAATGTTTACTGTATTATAACTGTAAATTGTATAATAACTATTAATTGTATAATAACTGCTACTGGTATCATAACTGCTAATTGAATGATACATGTCAGATGTATTTTAACTTTTAATTGTATCATAACTTCTAAGTGTATCATAACTGCTAGTTGTATAATAACTGCGAATTCTGTCATAACTGTCAATTGTATCATAACTGCGAATTGTATCCTAACTGTTATTTGAATCATAGCTGTTAATTGTATCATTACTGCCAATTTTATCATAACTGCTAAATCGTATCATAATAGCTGATTGTGTCATGATTGTATCATAACTGCTCGTTGAATCATAATTGATAATCGTATCATAACTGTTAATTGTATCATAACTGCGAATTGTGTCATAACTGCTAATTATATCGTAACTCCTAGTTGTATTATAATTAATAATTGTATGACGGCTTCAAATTGTATAATAGCATCTAATTTATTAAAACAACTAATTATAGAATAAATTTTAATTCTATCATACCTGCTTATTGTACCATGACGGCTAATTCTATAACAACTGCTAGTTGTTTCATAATTGATAATTGTATCATAACTGATAAGTGTATCATAACAAATTACTGTAAAATAACCGTTAATTGTATAATAAATGATAATTGTATGATAAATGATAAACGCTAATTGTATTATAACTGATAAGTGTATAAGAACGGATAATTGTATCATAACCTGCTTATTGAATAAGAAATGATTATTCTATCATATTTGATAATTGTATTTTAACTGCTAAATGTATAATAACTGCCAATTGTATCATAACTGCTAATTGCATAATAAATGATAATTGTATCATAACTGATAACTGTATCATAACTGAGACTTGTATCATAACTATTGATTGTATTATAATTGTGGCAGTCAAAACTGATGATGGTATCTTATCGGAGCAACATATCTGTCCGTTTCAAGACTTTTCGATTGATTGATTGGTTAATTAATTTATTGGCCGATATATCGATCATCTGATTGATTGATTGATTGATTGATTGAATTTCTGGAAACACACTGCCCTTGGCCAGAGAGCCAGGGCTGGTAGGTAGCCCTGTTTACATGACTGAGGGCTTCCCCTCCCAGTCATGAAGTTTTGTCATCCCGCACACTTGTGGCGCAAGCGGGGAGCCACTGTCCGTACATATAAATCATTAAAAAAGAGCCACCACGAACCACAATGTCCCATAAATTTCCACTATCTACCTTACAGGCTTCCTCTGGCACCTAAACGCGATTTACGCCTCTTTTTATCCACTCCGGTCTGTTGTCCTGCTCGAAACCATCCAGCGAAATGGTGCCTCTGGCATAAGACCAGTATTATTTACTTCCGTTTTGTCAGCCTCGAATATAGTTCTTAGTAAAAATGGTGTGTAGTCTTGTTTTATTTATTCT
>JARFOD010160231.1:0-12040 GCA_031763545.1 Mopalia muscosa | reverse complement strand
ATTGAAATTGTAAATCAACAATCAATTAAAGGTTATTTTTAGATAACATGTTTGCTGTCAATTCATTAACACAACAAGAGATTTTCATTTCCATTTAAATGTCAGGATATTCTAACATACATGACATATACATGCATTCTGATTTATAATCTTTTTAAAATTAAGGCTGGAAAAGAATGGCCTGCTATTTTATTTTTTAGATTTTTGATTTAGCAGGCTGTTTTTAACTTGGACTGCTTTGACTAAATTTTTGACTGCTTTTGGCAATTTGCAGGCCTCCATATCGAGCCCTGAAAGGCAACATAAAGCCTATCTGTTTTTGTATTGCATCCTGGGATTGTCCAGTCTTGAGATGTCAAGGGTGGTTTCCTTATACTTTTATTTTTTTTAAAATGGCCAATAAATCCAGGTGCCCAACATTTTTGTTATAATGCTACTGACTAAAGTCACCTTACAGCCACAGTTAAAGCTCTGAAGGGTAACCTTTTTGTTGCCCCCAGGGCTAAAGGGGGACATGAAGACATGTTGACAGTGATTTTCTTCACCCATTGGGAACACTATCATATGATTGAAATAATGTATGTACACATTGCAAAAACTCAATCATAAGTTTAATAACTTTAAGTTCAACATAAAACCACATTCAAAGAGCGGAAGTTTCTCCCCAGACAATCAATCCTATGAATGGCACCTCACCTAGTCACACAAAAAATAAAAAAATAATGTCGAGGGACAGTCAAGTCAATTGTTTTTTCGTTGTTGTTGCAGGAGAGGTGTCTGCCTTAAACATGTTACCGCTGTTTTTAGTGGATCATGAAATATCATCATCTGTAGTAGGGTTTTGGACAGGAGTGGCAGGTCAGGTGTTCTCAATAGCTGGCTCAGTAGTTGGGGGCTGGCTAATTTCTTATTACAGGCAAGTCTTCTGTTGCTCTATACTAAATGAATAAGCTTACTTATTCTGCATATTCTCTTAACAACAAGGAAAAGTAATTGAACCAAAAAAGCTAATTACCTGTTATTTTATGCTTTTCATGTATTTCCAGTTTTCAAAAAATGTTGGACACATTTGCTCCTTGTTGCCTATATTAAAAATTCAGTATCCCTTTTAATTTCTAATACTTTATGTCCTTTGAATTAAAAGCTTAGTATCAGAACCTACATTTCCTGAACTTATTTTTGATCATGAAGTAGATATGTTTGTAATTTTAAATTTACTGATTAATTGCTATGCCTACTCACCGAGTAGTACTCGGGTTTTAAATGTAATATGGTTTGGTTGAAAATCGTAAGGGTCTTTTCTTTTAAGCACACATTGAACACACTATTAATCAATCATTTCTCACACTCTTTATCTTTCAGCTACACAACAGTACAGGTAACAAAGTTTTTCTGTTCTGTGCGAGTGTTTCTTATTGCAAGTCAGCTATTGATTGTTATAGGCTGGTCAAAGTTTTTCTTCTCTGCTTCATCACTGCTAGGTAAGTAGAATGAAGACTGATTCTTGTACAAAGCTATGCTACTCTGTTTATTTACTTGGCTCTTCAACAGAGCATGCATGTCACTTTCATAATTGTGTTGGTATGCTTTCCTATAAATGAAATATCCTTGAACATGGAGCTCACCATCAAAATTATGATGTCCTGTCAGTCTGGTGGAAGGTTGGGTGGGAGCTTCCTGTTGCTCTCAGAGCTAAGGGGGCAACATGAAGCCGATGTGTGTCCTTTCTTTGTCTGTTGTGTCAAGGTGATTTCCTTTACCCAGCCATGGAGTGAAATAAGCTTAAAGTACAACATTTAACCGCAAACAAACACATCCTTTCAGCTTGTTTGGATGAACAGGGCTAAAAATGCGAACTTGGTGAAAATGGGATGGATAATTAACTTTCCAACATAATGGAAACGTTTCACATACTGGTTGTAGGCCTGTGGCTGTAGCTAAGTGGTAGCATGTTCGCTTACTAAACTGAATTTCACAGGATCAGGATCAAGGCCATCTGTCGACTATCAGGTTTATGAGCTAGCCACATGTTGTGGCTCCGGCAATGGTTTTTTACCAAAATAAGGCTGTGTAAAGTGGACAATCTGTCATATAAGTGAAATACCCTTGAGTACAATGTTAAACCACCGATAAAAAAAACACATCTTGGTTGTGCTAGTGTCAATTATTGATTGAAGACACCACCATCGTGACACCCTTAAGCACAGCGTAAAACACTCCATCAATCAACTTTTTCATACCACAAAATTCATAAACTGGCTTCAGATGATATTATTTTTTGTCTTTTCAGTTCTTGCTATATCTAGTATGAGTGGCTTATTATTCATCAGTGGTGTAGTTACCACAGCAACCTTTACCATGATGATGCAGTGTTCCCAAAGAGCGCCATCTTCCGTCCAAGCCAGCCATTATACAACTTTAGCAACATTAGAGGTGATGGGTAAATTAATGTTTTCTGTGATAACTGGGACCATTGCTGATCAGTTTGGTTATACGGTCATTTTCTTACTCTTGACATTGGTATCAATCCTAGTTTTGCCTTTATTTACATTCTGTCCAAATGTTGTTAAGCAATCAGGTGTAAAAAATCACTGATGGATGAGTGTTAATTTATCTTTGCCAGAGCAGAGGCCAAATTTTTGCATCACTAATAAAATACTATTTCGCTGTATATTTCCCGTCGTTTTGAATTTAGAATTTTTAATCCCTTTACAATGGTGTGTATGAAGGCAGTCTTTCCAAACTACTTTTTATTGCTATATCTAGGCTGTCCACTTCATTTTGGGGACAAGAAAGGACAATTTTGAGTTCTTGTAATGCAGACTGAAAAGGAAACAGTTCTATTCAAATAACACTGACTTAAAAGCTTTTTGTTTATGCTATTAAACTTCAGGAGCATCAAATGTCTACCATACAAGTGACATGTGCATCAAAATGCAAGCGTGCCCAGTATATATCTTAATTGGTCTGGAGATGCAGTATTTTCTGTTAGAAATATTGCACCCAAAAGGTAGAAATAAAAAGGCCGGCATTCTTCAACTTCAAGCTGCTAATATCTATTCTCAAATGTTTTAATTTCTGAATCGGCTGAAAACTCAAATGTTCAAACCAAACCATGGAAATAATTGTTTGTCAATAGTGGACATAGGTCTTCAATATTTCATATACTGGCCATCTAGCATTATAAAATTAGTAAAGAACTAACAAAAATAATATTGATTCATGCCAAGTCATATTTATGATATTCAAAATACCTGAAAATCCGTAAAAATAAATGTAATTGTTATAAATAATATCACAGACCGTAACAATACAATTAAGACAACAGTTGAAATGAAAAAAAATAAAGCTGATTGGAGTTTACCCAAGGGTATTTCACTTCAAGATCAAAAATGTTCAACTAAGCCATGATGATCACAGATTCAGTGTACAAGTAGATAAAAGGTATTTTAGTTATGACAACTTAGGTTTCTGGCTGTATTGCCAACAAGTCCGATAAAATTCCCCCTTTCCCATGTATATATGTATTGTACTAATTTAATACTGCCAACGTCCCGTCCACATTATACACTAAGGTTACGGCTTATTTGTCATCAAAAAACAATTCAACCTACATTTTGAGTAAAGACACTACAGAACATTTGGTACATGAAGAATCTAGCTTGGAGATCAATATCTTATCCGTACAAATAAAATAGACTAAAGATTCACAGAGAAGTGATAGAGTGCGGCGATCTAATCTGCTCCCGAGTGTCTTCTCCATCATCTTGACCCATGATTCCCAAGTCTAACAGGAAGTCCAAAATCAGCTGGTTCACAATATCTGGCTGCTCTATCATGACCATGTGACTGGCTGCCTCCACCACCTCCAAGCGGGAGCCATAGATTGTCTGCAGCAACAAACAGTTAATGTGGAGTATGGGAGACAAGATTGTAAAAGCATGCTTTACCTGTGATACAGCATCTTTTTTAGCCACGGGTTACTATTTCAAGCTTCTCTGCATTTCAACCCTTGGCGGATAAGTCCTGTATAATGGGACTTGGCTTTCAAGCAATTCACTGGATGCGTAGGAACTTCTACGCATCCGATCAGATGTGCTATTAGAAGACTTGGCGGCGAATATAACTGTAAACCTCGGGAGTTAGCTAGAACTCTCATGGTACATTAATTATCTGCCAAGGGTTCAAGCAGAGTAGCTCGGAATAGTAACCTTTGGCTAGAGAAAATAGTGACACAGCAGTTGGATTGATTTGTGTTCTCTGAAACAGTAAATATACAAATATTGGGGGTTTTATGCTATACTTAAGGTTATTTCACTTATATGTAGGTATACCATGACTATGAAAAAAAAAATATCACCTTCCTGCAACTCCTCACATTGTTTAAAGCAGGGCATCATTTCTTGTGTTCAATTATGCTCTCTAATCGAGCTATAATTTAATAGTTACAGATGTCACAAAAAGATCGGCTTCCTGTTCCCCTTTAGCTCTGAGAGCACCAGGGCAACATGAAGCTCCCTCCAACCACCCGCCCAAACACACTTTAGAGAGCGAATTGCAACCCAATGCAAATAAACCGCGACAAATTCACTTCGTGTTACCAGGACAACTGGAAGCACCCTACTTGATTGTGGTTAACATGTTTGTTGTGACTTCAATACAATGGTGGGAATAGTTAACATTGTGAGTTTGTTTGGGGATTAAGGCTGGACTTCACTCACATGATGGCATGCCAGCCCAATGGGTGAAGGAAACCATTGGCAACAACAAGTCCGGACGTTCGACAAAGACATCACTAACGGATTGGCTTCATGTTTCCCTTTACTCTGAAGGTAGGAGGGCAACCAGACGCTCCCTTCCTACAATAAGTGTTCCTAGAGTCCCACACAAACATATCAGTATTGTGAATGCACAAACTTTTCCAAAACGATTAGAAAAGTACACTGATCAAAGGCAGATTTGATTAAATTTTAATCAAACACTTTCCAAAAATTGTCCCTTGTTAGAGCGAGATTTCTACTCTGCTATTTGTGATGACATCTATAATTGCTAATGCTGCCTTTGCAAACAATCTTGTATCGGTACTAGCAAGTGCCTGTATTTGCTTGGAAGGCCCATGTCGAATAGTAAAATTAGAGAAAGACAGTAAGCACACAGACTACTTTAATATGTCCCTTTTATCCTCAGAACCCCGGCATCCCTGTACTTTAGCTATATTTTTAAATTAAGATTTCATAGCCACTCATAAATGTATATTTGTTGTTATCTTTTACTGTGCTGCTCCTTAAACCATTCAATGCTGTGTGGCTTCAACTGGCTTTACAAAACATCTGAAACCATTGCCTTTTGTAAAGTCGTGTATTTGTTCTAATGACCATAGGATTGTACTCCTATGACTATAAAATACTACACTGTCCCTTATCTCGATCTGATATTAATCACAATTACGATAGAGTCTAGTGAATGTTAATGATGTGAGAGTGACTTACCTCTGCCATAGCCTTCTCCTCCTCCAGAGTGATGAGCTTGTCGTGCTTCCCATATATCAGAAGTGTAGCCACATTGAGCCAGTTATGGAACACCTCATCACCTTCAGGCCACTGTTGGCCATTCATAGTGTGACTTAATACATAGGTCGGAATGTGAAATACCTCTTCCTTAGGCACATGCACTTTACTGGCTTTGTGAAAGGCACTCCTGTTTGAAATTAATAAAACATACCAGTATGGTGAGGACAACTCACCAAAAACAGTTACATCATGCAACAGAAGTTTTTTTGTTTGTTTGTTTGATTAGTGTTTAATGTCGTACTCAAGGGTATTTCTGCATGCACTGTTTGCTGTGAAAGGCTCGAAGAGGGAGCATTGCAAAGTAAATATAGTAGGTTATGACTTCAGAGGCATTTCCTGAGAGGGGCAGAATAAGCCATGAAGGTTAATACAACTACCAGGGGTTGCTCGAAGTGCTATTTAATTTAATCTGGTATAAAATATCACGCCACATTGAAGGTCTATCTCAAATAATTAGCGATTTTATTGTGCAACTAATAGCCTTTCCAGCAACTGGCCCTAGAATGTAAATGGTATTCTTTTTTTAAATGAAATGATCTACAACCAGATGAATCAGGAGAAGCAAAATAGATTTGTTTGTTTGTTTGATTGGTGTTTAACGTCATACTCAAGGGTATTTCACTTATATGACGACGGAAACGCAAAAACATGACATCACAAACAAATCTGCTTCCTGTTACCCTTTAGCTCCGCGAACACCAGGGCAACAGAAAGCAACCTCTTTTCTTGCCTCTTACGATCGACCGAGGAAGCCGAGGGAGTATTCAGCAAAATAGAGAGATTGTATTTAAAACCAATATTTATAACTAGATTAAGAATCCAGATGACTAGGTTTAATACTAAAGATTTTCTGTGGATTCTTCTGTCAATAAACAAGTGGGAATGAACATTGTTCTACAAGTCCATCTGCCAAATTGCTGGCAAAGATGAAACAAAGGGGTTAGGTAGAGGGGTGACGTGTCCAAATGGACACCCTGAAGTGTTTGTTTTTTGTTTGTTTGATTGGTGTTTAACGTCGTCGTACTCAAGGTATTTCACTTATATGACGACGGATTCTCCACTTCACACTGCCTTATTATGGTGGAAAACCCAGAGGAAACCTCGTAAAAACAACCCCCGTGATTGCCGGAGACACAACATGGGACTCGCTCATATACTCATATACTCAAACTCGTGAACGGTAAATCGAAGCATGTTCAGTTCAGGAAGCGCACTCACTACCACTCACCCTGAGGTGAACAATTGCCTCGTTTGGACACACTGTTTTAAGAAACTTTAACATGCAGATGATAGGGAAACTTTTGATTTCTGAGCCCCTGGATAAGACATAATGCACCACAAGATGTCCACAACAAATCCGGGGCTTTGCCAGAAATCAAAATAATGTGTACAAGGTGTCATTTCGCTTCATTTTTGAAGTAATTGAGTGTTCAAGTTTTTAAGTTTCCTTATCTCCTGCATGTTAAAGTTTCTTAAAACAGTGTATCCAAAGGACGAGCGGAAAGTCATCTGCCTATGTCCTTACAACAGATGGGTTTTGCCTCATAATCACTCTCTCCACATGTATACAAACTAGACACATGTATACAAACTAGACAGTAGACACAATTTCCGCTGGTCCTATAAAGCACGTCACAGCAGAGTTAACGATTCTGTGGCACTTACTTGTGAAATCCAGTGTTAAGGCATGGTCGGAGACAGGACAGCAAACAAGAAGGTAGACTGAACACTCCAGGTTGAGGGGAGAGAGGAGTGGGGCCGCCTCCACTAATCAACACGATCTTATTGACTCGCCGGGACCGTTTGCGGGCCAACATAGCAGCGAAGGAACATCTATAGATACAAAAGAGAGACTTCAAATGATCAAGTTTGTTTAGTGTTAATGTACTGTGAGAGTGTAAATACTGGTATTTAAGCTGTTTATCGTTGAAATTAACATTGTTAAGCCCAGTAGTGGTACTAAGCTAAAAGTCAGCTTTTATTTCTACTATTTGATAGTTTTAAAGATTATAACAAAACCATTGCATGAAAAAAATTCCATGTGTACATATATATATATATATATATATATATATAGCTCCTACCAACTACAGGAAATATGGCCTACATTTTCAATTTAAACTTAAGGGAGCATTTCATATTGCCTCATACATATAACATTGGGAGGGAGCTTCCTTAACCCATTCAAATGTTGTTCAAACACAATTTTTTTTTTCACTAAGACTAAGTGTAGCACAATACTTTTAAGTACTTCAAAACCTTAATTTAGTCAACAAAGTTAGGGATGGAATAAGTGAATAACTTCTAACTTTTGCTTCATGAAAAAAAATAAGTAGATGTATACAGTAAACTATAGTTGTTGTCAAACATGTGATATAATGGTTTGTTTGTTTGATTGTTGTTTAACGTCGTACTCAAGGGTATTTCACTTATATGACGACGGACAGAAATACAGAACATCACAAACAAATCTGATTCCCCTTACCCTTTAGCTCTGCGAACACCAGGGCAACAGAAAGCAACCTCTTTTCTCGCCTCTTACGATCGACCGAGGAAGCAGAGGGGTATTCTGCAGGGCCATGGCCCACCCGCTCCCTAATGACCAAAAAACAAGAAACCAAAGCATAGTGAACTTGATCGCCTGTGTCCTTGTTGTATATACAGAAGGCACTATCACCCACACTATCACCCATCATCTAATGAACGATTCGTTTGACTAGGTTAAAGTACGAAATCAACGTACGGGAGCGTCTTGTTGAAGGACGACATTGATGATTTCCAACTTACCCTCTCTAAACATCTTGCTTTCAAGTTAACATCTTGAAGATGGCCTGCCTATGTTTCCACCTTACCATATGTACACCTGTCGGTTGTAAACTATATTGATGACTTAGTGATTCCACCCTACGCCAACAGCTCCTTTATAGGCCAAAACTGAAGACTTTTTCTGCTTTCCCTTTTACAGCTTGTTTGTAGGCTAAATAGAATACATTACCTACAGTGAACTTGCCATGTCGCTTGTAGGCTTGTTTTTCATACTTCCCCTTATTTACATCTTATTCTCTATGTATATCCCGTTTGTAACTCAACATTTTAATAAAAGACTTTTTTTGATTTCCATTTTGGCACCTGTGAGCATCTCATTTGTATGTCAAAATTAGAATACTTTACCTGATGTCCACTTTAACACCTGTGGACACAACTCGTTTGTATGTCAAAATTGTAGATTTTCTTGATTTCCACCTTGTCGTGTAGAAAACCTCATTTGCAAGTTAATATTGACGACTTTGCCCAGAATTCCTCTTTACCGTTTAGAAAATCTCATTTGTTAGCTCAAATTGAACGCATTCCTAGATTACCACTTTATCGTTTATGTACAGCGAGTATGTAAGCTATATTTGACTACTTTTCCTGATTTCCTTTTTATCATTTTGGAACACCTTGTTTGTATATGTCAAATTTGTCGACTTACGATATAAAATCCCGTATCAATATTCAAACGGTCAAGTTTAACTAACTGTTATTTAAATATAACGTTCTATTGACCTACGTTTCAGAACTATGACCGTGAGGAGGCCGCCGGTACAACCACTGCCGTGATCAACTGGATCAATGGGGTCGTCCAAGGTCAACACGACCCCTGTGTAAGTCTGCCATCCAATCAGTGAACTAGCATTGACAAATTCCCAAGTATAATATCTAAATCAATCATTTTTGTTACCATCAATGCCATCCATGATTAACCTAGACTCCACTGAATGCCTCAATCAGATGAATACTGCTTTATAATATCAAAATATAGAGATCTCCGACTGATTTAATGAGTCCGACAATGATTGTTTCAGCTTTTACTAGATTTAGTTTGGTTATTTTTCTTTCGAAGTAAGTGTTCTCGGAATAGTTAATCATTTTAATCTCAAGGTGCACAAAATAGTTTCTTGATGATTTTAAACGTTATTTTTAAAAGGTATATATTTTTTGCCCTTTTCTTTCCAGCCTGGTGCAGATTTTAACAACATTGCTAAATATTTGAAGGACGGACTTGTTCTCTGCAAGTAAGTTGTCTATTATACTTATAATCAACACGTTAACCGCTAAACTATGGTCGCGCACCAATTGTTGTCTTCAGCGCCTATAATAGACCAACCTAACCATAAACTTCTTATGATCCTTAAAATGGACAGAATAATCAGATATAGGGATTCCTTGTTGATCGTTCTAAATATATTACAGGTTCATTCTATAAAGGTTCAAGCTGAAGATCTGAAGATTTCTATGTTCAATAGAAATGGTGCCCCAAATACTTGCATTATGTTCACCTCATTATACATAATACAGAACACTCGACAATCGACATGGGTCTCTAGCTCCCAAACTGAGCAGGCGGTAAACTTCAAACCATTTAAAACGATTTGTTACGCAATAAAAATCGTGGGAAATCAAGCAGACCCCAGCGAGAAGGCAGGTACAGTGAGGAATTAAATCGATCCGCGCCGGAAGATAATGGCAGTCGGGAAATAAACTGATCCCCGCGGGAAGATAATGACAGTGAGGAATTAAGACGATCCCCTCGGGGAAGCAACTCCGCGATAAGATAATGCCCTGGTATGGAATTAGCCACATCCTCGCGACAAGATAATGACAGTGAATAACTAAATATATCCCGCTGGTAGATAGAGACAGTGGAGAGTTAAGCCGATCCCCGCGGGAATTAAGGGAAATTCAATGTAAGCCAATCTGTATAAAGCAGTAATCTGATCCGTTCACGTGGAATGATTTTACTCTTATTTTATCTGACATTTAGGGTTAACTCGATTATAGAAGAAAGGGTTTTTGTCCATCTATACATAAATTAAAACCTTCGTTTATTTAACTAATAATATGATTGCTATGACGTATGTTTTTTAGGTTGATAAACAAACTGTTGACGAGCACAGGTGGATCTCCAATATCCTTCCAAAAGAAAATCACGTCTCCATTCGTGGCCATGGGAAACCTGGAGAATTTCTCTAAAGGATGTGAGGCGTTCGGTTTGCCTAAACCCAGTATCATTCAGAGTAATGACGTGTACGAAGGGAACAAAGCTAAATTCTACAATGTTATGAACACTTTACACTCTCTCGGCATGCTGGTAAGATTTTACTTATATTAACAACTACGACAAACGACCGTTTGTAATTAGATGATAACCTAGTCATTCCTATATAGATGATAACCTGGTCATTTTGATATCGGCCCAGGAACCCTATATAGATGATAGCCTGGTCATTTTGATATCGGCCCAGGAATCCTATTTAGATGATTACCTGGTTATTTTGATATCAGCCCAGGAATCCTATTTAGATGATTACATGGCTACTTTGATATCGGCCCAGGAATCCTATATAGATGATAACCTGGTCATTTTGATATCGGCCCAGGAATCCTATTTGGATGATTACATGGCTACTTTGATATCGGCCCAGGAATCGTATATAGATGATAACCTGGTCATTTTGATATTGGCCCAGGAATCCTATATAGATGATAACCTGGTCATTTTGATATCGGCCCAGGAATCCTATTTAGATGATTACATGGATACTTTGATATCGGCCCAGGAATCCTATATAGATGATAACCTGGTCATTTTGATATTGGCCCAGAAATCCTATATAGATGATAACCTGGTCATTTTGATATCGGCCAGCGAATCCTATATATATGATAACCTAGTCATGATGATATCGGCCCAGGAATCCTATATAGATGATTACCTGGTTATGTTGATATCGGCCCAGGAATCCTATATAGATGATAACCTGGCTATGTTGATATCGGCCCTGGATTGATATATAGATGATAACCTGGTCATGTTGATATCGGCCCAGGAATCCTATATAGATGATAACCTAATCATTTTGATATTGGTCCTGGAATCCTATATAGATGATAACCTGGTAATTATGATATCGGCCCAGGAATCCTATATATATCATTACCTGGTAATTATGACATCGCCGGGGAGACCTGTATATAGATGATAACCTGGTCATTTTGATATTGACCCGGGTATCTTATTTAGATGGTAATCTAGATATTTTGATATCCGCCCAGGAATCCTATATTTATGATTACCTGGCAATTTTGATATCCGCTGGGGAATCCTGTATATGATAACATGGTCATTTTGATATCGTTCTGGGAATCCTGTATATAGATGATAACCTGGTCAGTTTGATATCGGGTTGGGAATCCTGTATATGATGACCTGGTCATTTTGATATCGATCCGCAAATCCTGTATACAGATGATAACCTGGTCGTTTTGATATCGCCGGGGAAACCAGTATATAGATGATAACCTGGTCATTTTGATATTGGCCGGTGAATCCTGTATATAGATGATAACCTAGTCATTTTGATATCGGCCGGTGAATCCTGTATATAGATGATAACCTGGTCATTTTGATATCGGCCGGTGAATCCTGT
>JARFOD010160220.1:0-12040 GCA_031763545.1 Mopalia muscosa | reverse complement strand
CTGACAGACAGACATGAACCAAAATGTTACCTGCAAAACTAGACCATGTAGGGAAGCTTTTAATAAAATAATAATATGATTGGAGCAGCAGTTGCTGAGATATAGTGATAACAAGAATTGTTATGGGACAGACGGACGGACCAGGGAGAGTGATGAGAATAGCCCACAGCATGACAGTTTTTTAGATAATGGCATCAAGATTGTCTTCTAACTTTCAAAGACTTAGTGCAAATAGTTTGCGAGAAATAAATGATTTAAAGGAGAAAAATGAAAGCTGAAAAAACAGCTTTAACGTATGTAAATTATTGAAATTGCAAAATGATTTAATATTTATGCATAAAACTTGCTAAGAGTAATTACTATGCATGTAATTAACTGAACTGATAATATCCCTCTCCCCCCATGTTGTGTGACATTTGCCCAAAATTTCAGGACGATTGGGCTATTCAATATGGAGTTGTGGTGTTCAACGCAAATTTAATTGAAAAGCTTGTTAAAGTAATTAATATGCACATAATAATCTGAACAGATAATATTTAATTGAAAAGCTCGTTAAAGTAATTAATATGCACATAATAAGCTGAACAGATAATATCCCTCTCATGTGTGACATTTACATAAAATTTTTGGACACGTTCTTTTAAATTTGGAGATATGGTGTTTAACGCAAATTTGATTGAAAAGCCTGTTGAAGTAATTAATATGCATATAATTAGCTGAACAAAAAAATTTGGGTAAATGTTCCACAATATGAGAGGAGAGGGATCTTGTGTTGTGGAACATTTACCCAAAATTTTAAGAAAATCAGGCTATTCAATTTGGAATTACGGTGTTTAATGCAAATTTACTTGAAAAGCTTGTTAAAATAATTAATATGCATATTATAAGCTGAACAGACAATATCCCTCTCCTCTCATGTTGTGGAACATTTACCCAATATTTTTGGAAAATCAGACTATTCAATTTTGATATATAGTGCTTAATGCAAATTGTCCACCATTTTGTAAAAAACAATATCACCGAATTAGCATAATTAATATACACAGAATTCCATATAATTTTAATTATGTCTTCCTTTCTGGTCAGGCAAACTGTGTATAAAAATTCAGAAAAATTCCCTCAGTACATTTCATTATAGAAGCCTTTACATGGCTGACACCGACGCCAGGGGTATGACTTAAGCTCTCCTTACAGATGTACTTTGTACAGGCGAACTAAAAATACATATCATAATAGAAAGAGAAAAGCAGAAATTGTGCATATATATTGAGTTTATTGAAATTTGAGTATGTTGACATGCTGTGAGAAAGTGAAACACACGTTACATGGTCAGTTATTATTCTGAAGTTTACCAACTTATAATCTGTAATAAAGGTGTGACATGCTGGTCCTGTACTGATTCATGACTTACAACACACTGTAAAATATTTGAGAATGTTCAGCCATGATTTGAGCATTTAAACACAAAACAAGTTCATTTTACACACATACTACGCTTACATATATTTGTGTGTGATATGGTTTCGACAAAAATGGTAAGGACACAAATTAAAATAATTTAAAACACAGTTGTATGAATTGTCAGAGATTAAATACAAAACCAAAATTTATTTTGGTCAAGTAATGAATCTGACAAGTTAAGTCTTGAATTACAAATAATTGTGCACATCAATAACTTTATTAAGAAGTTGGAACAAGGATAACATGGTTTTGAAAAGATTTAAAACAACAATCAAACTTTTGTAAATTCTTAAATAAAACAGCACTTCAAATTAAAAAACAAAAGATGAGAGAACATGAACAGGCTTCAATTGTACAAAAAGTACTTGTATATAAAACAACCATGGTCCAGTCATTTTAAAATATGATTTTTCTGGATTATTGGATTAGAGAAGATTAACACCTATCTCAGATAGGTGTTAATCTTTCCCAACAGCTTTAAGAGTCCTCAATGGTTTTCCATACATATATCTGAAACATTTCACACATTGCCAAGATTAACAGTATAAAAGGGAGTCTAAACAGTTCTTTATTGTTTTTTTTTCCCTCTAGAAGCTAACAAAATGTTGTAACCATTTCAAATGCTCTTTAATAAATACTATCAAATATAATAAAATCTGCTTAAACAGCGTGAAGCTGTTTTATTGAAGCAAAGAAGGGAGAGAACCCTAAATTACTTCCCTTAGAGATTCAATTGTGATCTGAAAAAGACCTCATTTCTGATGAGTGAACATTAAAATGATAACCATATGAAATCCAATAGTGGCTGCTATTAGCAGTATGGTAACACACAAGCATTATTTCTTTATACTTTTGTTTAACACTATACATTCAGATGTCTGGAAAATACAGCTTATTATTTTTAGTGGAAGTTATGATGAATACTGGCATATGATGAAACATTCATTTAAGATGAAAGTTGTTCATCTGGTTCTGATCTAACAAAGAATTCCTAGTGAAAGTGGTATTGAATCGATTTAGTGGTGATCTGTATCGTCAAACAAAGACTTTCACATTAAAAAAGTTCAGTTTTATGATACGAACCCAATAATTATTGTTTGATTGATTGAGGTTTAACACCATACTTAAGGTTATTTCACTCATAGGACAGCCGCCCAGCCTAGCGGGTGAAAGAAACCACCCTGGACACCACTAGCAATAAACACTGACACTGCAAGGCACAAAACAAAGACCTCACAAAAGTTTCACATGTCCCTTAGCTCTGAAGACCTGAACTAGGGCACAACAGGGAGCTCCTTGTAAACCGCCCTAGTAAGAAGAAGGAAAAAAAACAAGCAGCTTCGACTACTGTTTAGAAAATATCCAAAAAAATTCAGATATTTGATAAATTTTATTTGCTTAACTTCAAGACCTCCCTGGTTCGTAAAGATACCTGAAATGAGGCGTTGTCAAAACCCATGTGTTTCATAATGTAAAATGATTTACACTTATTGTTAGTTGTAAGGAGAAAATTTTCACACAATTATCACACTACACTTTGATAATATCAAAACAAGTTATTAATTTTTAAAGATTTTTAGAACAATTTAATATTAATTTAAGGAACATTAGGATGGTGTATTAAGTCCTATCTATGAAAACACCCGGGAGACTATCCCAGCAAACACATACATTGGTGTTGAAGCTGTTGAAAGTACTACAACAATGAATGACATGTATGTACAAAACTTGTAACTGAACTCATCAACCACATTTAAAAAAGATAAACAAAATTGTCTCATTTTGGATAAACCGTAGAACTCAGACAAAACACTGGAGTGCACCTCATTTCAACCATAGAATATAGCCACCATTTAAAGGCTGTAAACACTAAACAGCCACCACTGGTACCTAAACAGTTTGATGAGGATTTTTATAGCGAAAAACTTAGATCTTCATTAAAACCAAAACCTTGTGACAAAAGTCATTAAATTTTTTCACACATTCGACTTAACAGACAAAGGTTGTGCTTTCCCCCCCCCCCCCTTTTACTCCAACACTAGATCATGAACCGTAATCCAGTAAATATAAAATGCTGATATAAAGTAACCAGTATTCGGGAACCTAAACAGGAATTCACAAGTACTTCACGAGGATCCCATGCCGAAGAAGGGGTCAAAGGTCAATTATAACTTTCAGATAAAGTTTAATCTGCTTCTCATCTACCAGAGTCTACCAGGAAGTATTTTGTCGTAATACTTTATAGCAATGGAAGCATTTAAATAATTTCAAAAAACATTTAAAAAACAGAAACCATTAGATTATTACTTCTGTTATTTTAGGCCATATCCATTTATGTTTTTGTTTTTTTTTATTGATTGTTTTTTAACATCATTCTTTAGTGTGTTTCACTTACATTATCCCAAGAACATTTAAGTTCAAAAATTGATGCAGATAAAGATTTACATAACTTGTAGACTTGATTACCCTGTTAACTTCAGCTGCACAAAACAGAAAACTACTTAAAGAAACTAAAAACCAACACTGCTGTCTTATGTACGTGTTCGGTGAAATATTTTTATAATAAGTGCCAAAAATATAAAATAGTATATTGTAGTGTCAAATTTCTTTTAAATTAAACTTCAAGAAAGCGCCAGTATTATAAATTTACATGGACTTAATAAAGCGAGGCTATATCCAACATCTTCTAGGCAGCATTGTTTTCTCTAAATGTATGAAAGAGCACTGTCTTTGTGTAAAACAAAACTACTGTAAGTACATGTACACAATGGTTTCAGTTGATGGTTGTCATGGTAATTGAATTCACCCTAAATCAGCTATGAGAGGAGTAACCATCTTTGACATAATTTTAGGTATTGGAAGGGAGCTAACATCTGAACAAATTTGTTAACAATTCAAATAAAACAAAATTATTAAAAATCTGGATGTTATTTCTAAAACAGGTAACTACAAAAAATAATTAAAAAAATTTACTTGAAAGGTCAAAATATGCCAGATCTTGCATTAATACTAAGATTGATTCCACAAAGCCATTTGAGAACAGTATCAACATTTCAATCTAAAAGCAACATAACAATTAATAAACAAAAATACATTTAATGATAAGTTAAAACACACACACAAATTATTGGTTAGTTATTGTTTATAGAAACATGGATGGAAAATTGCTATTGTGTTAAAATAAAACCAATTATCAAACGAACACCCAGAAAACAAGTTTCATTCAGATTTCTCAGAATTCAGATCACAAAGTCAGCCCCAAAACCTTTCTTGTGAACATTATCAGAGGTTTCCAGTCAGATCTAACAGTTCTCAGGTCAAGGGTCAAACAAAAAAACAAAATGCAAAATGGTATCCTCAACAGTACTGACTCCTCCTCTAATAAATATCAGCACAAATCTCTAAGTAACAAATTCAAAAATGTTAGCAATTTGTTTGAACATTGACAAACAAACATAGAATAGTATAACTTGTTTATAATGTACAAGTTGTAGCAAGAACATTGTTACCTTGTTAGTACAATTCAGGCAAGTCCATCTTATATGAGAAATCTCAGGATCTTTGAGAAATCTAACTCCAGGTCTTCTCTTGGCAGGTGTGTAATCACACACACACACACTCCCCTGTTATGAAACGCACACTGTGAATGTGACGATGGAGACAGGCTAATAGGTTACAGATAATCTGTAGTGTGTATCAACCGTAAAACTGGCCATAATGGGAGTCTCGTAACGTCAAAAAGTGGACTTTGCGGACAGTCCTCTGACGTCAAAATGTTCGAGATTCGTAGCCTTTTACGTAACGTCACAATGCATAAATGTGTTTCACTTCAATTAAAAGCTCGCCAATCACGAATGTTGTGACGTCAGAGGAGCACTTTGCGAGGATTAAATTACCTCCATTGCAAACTTCCCGAGACTCCCAATGCACATATTTTCATCATAAGTGGGATCGAGGTTGAATAATAATTAAACACTAAATCCATTCATCTTTAGCCCAGGCTACAAACTTGGTATCTAAAGAGTTTGTGCTTGTCTTAACACAACTGCCCAAGGTTTCCAAAGCACTGATAAATGGTTACATTTCCCGAATAATAACCACATTAAGGCTGTAAGGTTTTGTCCAGATCATTGCCATCACAGCTTAGAAGGATGCCATATTCCATGTATGTAAAAACACAAAACTTACTTGAGCAAAT
Organism: Mopalia muscosa; assembly: GCA_031763545.1. Taxonomy (NCBI): domain Eukaryota; kingdom Metazoa; phylum Mollusca; class Polyplacophora; order Chitonida; family Mopaliidae; genus Mopalia; species Mopalia muscosa. The sequence continues at coordinate 6,381 of JARFOD010160220.1, read as the reverse complement.
AGAAAAAAGGAATTTTCTGAAACTGAACAAACAAATTCTCAAATATATTCAATTTGTTTTTTTCTGTTGGTTATTTCATCATGCTTAAGTCTGATCTTTGCTCTAGAGAAGATCTGTCGACAATCTCCCCTGCAGAGTGGTAGGGGAAGTCTGTAACACAAGTATGCCTATTATAATGGCTTTGTTGCAGTATAAATGCAAACAGATTCATAAAATCAACCCTGATAACATGATATGGTTCAATCATTTCACTGCTGTTAAAATCCAATAAACCAGTCAATCTCGATTGTTACTATACTTTTTTGGCAGCAAGTCAAAGAGTTTATCCAAATTGGGACTAACTTCTTGACCATGTGTTGGTTTACCAGAATGAGGGAAAGAGTTTCGGCTGCTTTCTGGAGAGGTTTTGAGTTTTCCCTCATGAATTCTACACATACCGTTTTCATCACCTCTAGAGTATTTCTCTCCTTTAGTTAAGCTATACAGTTAGTCCCAGTGGGCACCTTCCTTTTTCTTCACCATAAGATACGTTCTCATGTCACCCTTTCCTTTCACAAAAATGTCCCCACGATACTCAAACTGAAACACATCTCCCAGTAGATTGGCCGTGGTCTCGGGTACCTGGATTCTATTGGGTACACCGGTAGAGTACATACGACTAGCTATATTCACAGTGTCCCCCCAAATGTCATAGAGCAGTTTAGTTGTACCAATAACACCTGCTGTGACGTCACCGTAATTAAAACCAACATTCAATACGAATTCAAAGTTAAAGATGCTCTCGTTAAACCGCTTGACCACGTTCAGCATCTCATTAGAGAAGTCCATCAAAGCCATCAGATGGGCATGCTCGTGTTTATTCTTGGCACGACTACTTTCATTGAGCCCTGAGGCCGCCATAAATGAGCTCATGATCGTTTTAATTTTTTCCACATCTTTAAATTCTGGCTTGTCTAAGAGATCTTCGTAATCACTGACTAATTCATTGAGCACTCGAAGGTACTCCCTTCCTCCTTCATATGACTCATCATAGAACTCGTTGAAATTCACAATAGTAGCAAAAATGACACCTACATCTTTATGGTTCTTGGAGTATTTGGGCATTTTCTTGACGTGCTCAGCAACATGGGGTGGGATAATGTTATGCAGCAGCCAATCAGCTTGGTCTCGATTCTCCTGCATCTGTTCTTTGTCTTTAGCCGCCTGATAGTCAACGTGGTAACTAAGTCGATGGCTGAATTCCGACTCACGATTCAAAAACCAGATTAAGAGTACGAGAAGGGCTATATCGATGATGATTTCAAACCTCAGACGATGGTGTCCCCCAAACATTGGCCCATCAGCCATGGTAATGTTTATTAATGTGGTACCATTGGTCACCATGTCGTATGTCTGGGGACAAACCTGCAGACTTAATACAACTACAACAACAACACCAATGACCGCTGCAAGGAAAGATTTCAACCAGGAACTAATCATGGTAAAGTTACAGAAGTGAAGGAGGGAGACAACAAGGCAGTAAAAGTAAAAGCGCTCCACTCCAATGCCACCACTGATAAGGTCACAGGAGAAGTTAGCATAGACAGCCACAGCAGGCAGACAGCCAAGGACAGCTCCGGTTAAGTTCCTCACCCACCAGTTAGACATGAGATCCCCCAAACCTTTACACTGGGAGAACCACTGGATGAACACTGCCAGCTGTAGGAGTAGAGATATCACAAATACAATAATCCAGGCGATCTGCTTACCGAAGATCATAAAGCAGCAGATTGATATGAGGATATAGATAATTAGGGAGACAATCATTTCAATGAGGCCTTGGAATTGAGGGGATGCTACGGTTTTCACCACCTTCAACTCCTCCTTGTACTGACGACAAAAATGGTTCTCTGTTTGCTGATCTGTGAAGTTTAGCGTACAGAAATTGATTGGTGGATTATAAAAGAACTCATCATTTTGTATATCTTCTTGGATACATTTAATGAGCTGAAAGTCACTCTGTTCTCGAAGCTGTCTAATCCTCTTCCACTTTTCATGCACTCCGTCTGATACTTCATCTAAACAAAAACAACAAAAAAAACAATTTAGTCTTAAAAATCTTCTCTTTTTTTTTTTTTATACTCCGCTGCTGCTCACTTTTTGTCCTCATTTTATAAAAGGACAAATTTTTGCAGAACACAATGAAAGCAGAGAGTATTGGTAATAGAGCAGGTACAACCAAAGGAGAATTTCAATAAGCAATAAATAATGTACTTAATTGGTGTTTTACCTCGTACTCAAGAATATTTTAAAATGTGACGAATTTGCATCGTCATTGTTTGGCAGGTATAAAACAAGAAGAAACTTGCACATAGAACCCTAGTATTTCCTAGCCAGCGTGAAAACTTCCTGTTTAGACCTCTGGTCCGGCTGCTCGAAAACGCTTTTATATTTAATCCACTATTAGATGACGTCACACCATGTTGAAGGTCTATCTCTAACCTGGTATTAACAATTTAATCTGGTGTTAGTGGCTATTAGTCTTTCGAGCACCTGGACCCTGGTCCAAAGGCCATTTTCAACCAGTTAGTGGTATATTGAAAGGGTCTCAGTATACCAAGACACAACTGAATAATGACAGGGTAGTCGAACTTGAAGCAATATTTCTTTAGGTTTTGTTTTATACATCTGAATTACTTCAACATGCAAATTATTTTAGTAAACATATTTTTAAAAATCCCAAATAGAGTTCTTCAGGCAACCATGTAATTCCTTATCAAGGAAGCCAACCTTAGTTCTAAAGCCAAGTTTAAACCCTTTTACCTGCATATATTCATGCGTAGTTAGCATAAGCGGAGCACCCATTTAATTATATGAAAACTGCTTCAAGTCTTCTTAACTATTCAACAATGAACTAAATTCATTAAAGTCACTTTATACAGAGTACAGTAACAGCTGTGAGAAAAGATAGGGGAGTTATCAGTGGCTCAATAATGTGTGGGAGAAGGGTATTTGTCTTCCATGATATAACCTTTCTTGGTTGTCACTGGCACGAAACAATGATAAGCACTGGAAAGAAAACGTAGGGAAATCAGAAAAAGTGTGTCATTTTAAGGATACCAGACCCAACAAGAAATCAGCGATGTTGACCCACAGTAAGAGAGCATCAGGGGCCTGTTCCACCCAGCTATCTTTGCCTAAGTTCATCTTAATTGCCATGACGACCAGTTCTGAAGGTATTGTGTCACCATGGTAATTATTTGTTTGTTTGTTTGTTTGATTGGAGTTTAACGTCGTACTCAAGGGTATTTCACTTATATGACGACGGACACAAATACAGAACATCACAAAATAATCTGCTTCCCGTTACCCTTTAGCTCTGAGAAAACCAGGGCAACAGAAAGCAACCTCTTTTCTCGCCTCTTACGGTTGACCGAGGAAGCTGAGGGAGTATTCTGCAGGGCCATGGCCCACCCGCTCCCCCACGGGGCTCAAAGGCATGAAGATTCAAAGCTGTAACGAAGAAGGTCATCTCTGAAATGATGCCAGAGGATAAATATGTCCTCTAAATAGCGTGGATACACCAGCGGCTGCTTATCACATCCACTCTGACATTAAAATGAAAGATAAGTTGGAAGTAAAGCTTTGCCCATAGCAAATTAATTTGCTGGTTTAATTGGTTATTGAACTCGAAATCATTACATTTCAAACTGATTTCCAACAGTTTCAATATCTCAGCAGAAAAGGATAGGTTCATAATTGAATAAAACAAAATAATGTCCAAATAGTTAAAGATATAGCCAAAATTGAATAAATCTAATAATTGATCTCACTTATATAGGGAGATGCAGAAGTTTCCAGATATAATTTTAGAAAAACATCACCTAAAAAACACTCTGGAAAATATCATTTTACCCCATCAAAAGAGGTCAAAACCAATTCCCTGAATATGAGAAGCTGCTCTGGCTTATTGTCACGAATACAAGCTACAAGTTAATAAGTGACTGACAGGTGATAACTGGGTCATAGCTACTAGAATATACACGCTGCCTTAAAATAAAAAATACCCCATGCATTTGACAATATAGTAGACCATGTGGCTGTTTCTGTTCAATGAAGAATAACTGTGAATAATTGTTGTGTCTTTAGACCACCTAGACCACTCAGCCACCCGTGTAGAAGGCCGGGTGGCTGAGTGGTCTAGGTGGCCGGCATTAACTGCTGGCGATTCGGTGCCTAACTCTGAGGGTCGTGGGTTCGACTCAGGGGCGGGTTTCAACCTGCAAACTTTTCTGAAATAGAATCTGTTTAAACCAAGAAAGTGTTATCCCAAAATAACGAAAATACTGAAGAATAACTGGACAGTCAACGCCAGTTGATAAAGAAAGACCTCGTTGCCGTAGAGAGTAGATTAGACACCAAATAATACTTTCTGTGAGATAATGAGCTTTATTTAGCGTTCAGATAGCTAAACAACAAGAACAAACAATAGAGCGGAAATCGGGAAGACAGGAAGGGCTTTCCCAAAACCAGCACGTGCGTATCTAGTAAGGGATTCCCGATGACGTCACACATGCAAACAAAGACGTGTCAAATAATAAAGGAACGGCTTGAAGCGAAAACAGTACCAACAATAACTAACTCAGTCAATGAGTATAAACACACTAACTCACTGGCCATGACCAGAAACCTCCACTCAATTATTTCACATCAATACCAAATACTCCCCCAAAAACAAATTCCCAGGACCAGAACAAATAAAACAAGGCAACACACTAATTTTATTTAAAACTGTATTCGAAACTGACAAAACGCAAGTCAGTAATGGTGGTCTTAGGTCACTTTGCAAAAACCACCACGCACCGAGATTGCCAAAGCCACATCGTAAGACTCAGTCGTATACATACCTGGTGGACCCAGGTCAGCACCCATGGACAGCACCTTGAGGTATATGATTAGTATTTGAGCCGTCACCAGCTTTGTCCACGAGAAGATGATAACCAATTGCTTAAGGTACGTTCACACGTGCGGCGCGGTGCGGTGCGGTTATAACCCTGCTTGGATTCTTCCAGCTTAAGTCAATCAGCTGTTCACACCTGCGGTGCGGTGCGATGCGGCGTGTGGCGGTACAACGCGACGAGTGATTGTCACCGCGCCCGAACTCTTCTGCAGTATTTTTCCGCGTCGAATCGCTTGCCGCGTGGTGATTTCGGTCGGAAAAACCTTGGGCGACGTCATTTACTTTGACCTGATTAGCAGTTTTCAACCTGAGACGAGGTATGGTGTTGTAAATGTTACTAACAATCAGTCCTTATAGGAAACTTGTTGATTTCAGGCTGGTTTGCGCCACCACACATACAATGGCAATGAGCTATGGAGTAATTATGAGCTAACCGGTTGAAGAGTACCTAAATGTCTCACATTACTGTTATAGGGCTACATTAAAGCCACTATTGTTTGTCCAGTAACCATCAGCCGGTTTAACGTCATTTCTGGAAAGTTATGTCAGAAATCTACCTATCGCGCCGCGCCGCACCGCACAAGTGTGAACAATACATCGCATATGACATCGCTTGGAGGTTCTTCATCGCGTCGCACCGCGCCGCAGGTGTGAACGCAACTCTAGTTTGGCAAGAAAAAGACTTCAGAGTATTTCATTTATATGACGGGGGTGTGGTCGTACAATAATTGACACTAGCACAACCAAGATGTGGGAGTTTCCATAAGGTTGGAAAGTTAATCTTCCTTCAGTGGTAAGACAGCACGGCTACTCTTCAAACAAACTGCCCTTAGCCGGAGGGAAACGGTAGCTAAAATCACTTAATATCTTTATCAAATGGGTTGGATCTTAAGAGGTGTTATGGCTCACACTACAAAAAAATCAAATGTGCAGCGGAGTTGAGTATTCAAGCTTTCAAAAATATATACGTATATATGGTACAGATTAATATTCTTCTGCATAGGAGAAAAATACAACGGTGTTCTGAAAATCGACTAAGGGTCCAGCAGAATCTTAAATCGCCCAGGAAACTAATAAAAATGCGGGAATATGGTTCAATTGTATGTTGTCATATCGCCATTTGTCTCTGTTTGATTGGGCAATTTCCATTTGGTAGACACAAGTTACGCATTTTTACCTTATGTAATGCTAATTGTAACCAAAGTTCTCCGCAGATTTGTACAACAACAAAAACAACAACAACACCAAACAAGCTATTAAGAGAAAAAGGCGAAGTTTTAAATTAATATCCGAATTTGAGTGATGGCCATTTTGGTTGGCGCTATTAAATGAAATTTTTAACAAGTTTAAAATATATCAACATTATGCAAAGCCTACCATTTTGTTTTACAGAATTTGGATAAATGAAATCCCATTATTTGTCTTAGTGTGGGGAAACTACG
>JARFOD010160209.1:0-12040 GCA_031763545.1 Mopalia muscosa | reverse complement strand
GATTCAGAATATATATACATGTGTTGCAAAATTCACAGTAGTTTAGAAGTAAAACGGCGAAACGTAAAAACACTCTGCAGGGGGTTAGAGTATCCTTAAACTATGGGAAAAAGAAGTCCATTTGGTTTTATTTACGTTTACCTGTTAATTTGCAATATTCCCTACATTCCCATCCATGTTAAAAATTGTGGATTGACCCTCCTATGCTTTTAACCAATAATGTTATTAGGGACATCACTTTAATGATGGGAAAATCCCATTATAAATCAGTCCAAATCTGGAGCTTTTCAAGTCGTCCATTAACATTAAAGGTATGGATTAACATAAACCTTATTTGAAAGAAGTTGTGCTACCAAACCCTACATATTAGACAAAACATGCAGTATACCAACGTAAATTTATATTAAAATCTATATATTTATATAAATCTATATTGGTCAAATATTCTAGTTGTAAGAAAAATCATTTAGGAAAGTCAAATAAACTGTGGCATTGATTTAAAGCAAAATACACTAGCAACAAAACCTTACATGAGTCCATACATGGGTTTTACATGTCTGCAATGGGGACCATATTGCTTTGGGCAATTTGATGAAATGCAATCCTATCCTATGTCTTAGTAGTAGGAAGCTAACTTCCAGGTTTCAAGTTGATCTGCGAATTTTATCTAAAAATTATCCTGTTCAGAACACATTGGCGTGAATATTGTAAAATGATGCCATTTGGTTTTTACGAAATTTGATGAAATTCAACCCCATCTGATGTCTAAATAAGAGGAGACTATATTTCAAGTTTTCAGAGTTAGAGTTTTAGCAACTTATTAAGTAATAAATATTGTAAAATAATGCAATGGTGGCCATCTTGTTTTACAGAACTTCAATGCGACCCATTCTCTTAATGGCAAGAAGCTGCCTTCAAAGTTTAAAGTTAATTTATTCTCTACTTATCATATACATACATTTACAGGCATGAATATTCTAAAATGATGTAATAACAGTCTTCATGATGTTATATTGAAGCCAATATGGCCGTGCAGAATACTCCCTCGGTCGATCGTAAGAGGCGAGAAAAGAGGTTGCTTTCTGTTGCCCTGGGGTAATGTGAGGCAGATTTGTTTGTGATGTTCTGTATTTGTGACTGTCGTCATATAAGTGAAATACCCTCGAGTACGACGTTAAATACCAATCAAACAAACAGACAAACTTTATTTGTCCTGTGACAGGGTTTGTACAGCCCTTGAAACTCCTGGAAATTCCTTGAAAAATTCAATTCAGTTTTCCAGTACTGGAATTTCCTGGACAACCATTTTTGCTCATTGGAAACTCCCAGAAATTTCAGCATAAATGTTAACATATGATTATTGATGCGAAAAAGAGAACTTAAATTGTTATCAATAGTAGTTTCCTTCACCCATCAGACTGGCACGCCATTGTGTGAGTGAAATAACCTTAAATACTGCTTTAAACCCATTCAAACAAAGCTTAAATTATGTAGCATTGGCCGTTTCATTTAACAGAATTTGGGGAGAATCAATACAATCCATTGTCTCAACAGGAGGAAGCTACACACCAAGCTTGTTAGCCGTGAGTTTGTAAGGTAGTGTGTTCACAAACATTTGTGATGGTACATTATAGCTGTAGTGAACATCTTCTATGAATCAATAGATTCAAACTCCTGTTCTGGTATCTATAATTTACTTGTGATTGTCCTGCCTTGGTTAGTTGCCATTGGCATCTAGGGTGGGTTTCTTCACCCATTGGGCTGGCATGCGTGTGATATTACCCTAAGAATGGTGTTAAAACCCAATCAAACCAGCCTTTCTTGTACAGGGTGGACAAACTCGGAATAATCATGTGTTTTAATTACAAGTTTAGTTCACTGTCTTGAAATGGTGTATACATGGGGTTAGCCAGAAATCAGAAATAGGGTGTCCAAAATGGTAATTTTTCTTCACTTTTCATATAACTGGGTGTCCAATTTTGACAGTTTTCCGATCTCGTACATGTTAAAGTTTTTTAAAACAGGGTGCCTAAGCCCTTGGGTGTATATCACAACAACATCGCTTCAGGGTTAACATACATCACAATTCTCTTTATTTACAGAAACAACGTATAAAAAAACAACACTTTACCATATACAAACACTGTTTTCTTTGTGGATATTATATGGAAAGCACTTTGTATTAAAGGAATACTTGTTTAGTTCACTCGTCAATAAACTTTGCAAAACAAAGCAAAATAAACTTTAATTTTCTTGCAGTTGATAGCCAGCTATTATAACTTTGTCTGTGTTCAGTGAGACAGAGGTAGCTTCATTAAAAACACACACGGTCTTCAAAGCCACGATTAAACAAAATAAAATGAAGCCACTACATTAAAATCTCAAACAAGTTCAATGTTTAAATTCATAACTTAAATTAAAATTCAATCAACAAAAAAATAGTTGCTGCAAAAGGATTAAAACAATAAAAATGATATGTAGCATAAAGTTCAGAAAACAACATTTAAAAGGGACATGATTTTCAATTGGACAAATTCAAATGTTCGTTGGATAATAAATTTGTCACATCAAAATTATAATAATATAGGGTCATAATAAAAGGCTTTATTTGGAATTAAATTATTTGAGTTTTAAATTTCACAAAAAAACCATCATTTTTTGGTTAATACATTTTGATTATATAGTGATATATCATTAATAATTCTAAAGCTGAGATTAAGTATCTCTTAAAACATGTAATGTATGGTGTGTGGCAAACGTGTTTATAAATGTAAACTAACATCACAATATATCTGAGGAACCTAGGAAGAGACTGTTTAATATGTAAAATTATCACAGCATAGTTGTACGTTGTGTAACACCCTGCATCAATCAGACTTCTTGGCACTGGGTGTTTTGACACAGAGCTCTGTAGCTTTGTTTTCTATTTCTATTTGACGACTCACGGCTGCAACCACACGTAGACCCTACAGAAAAGTGTTTGAAAACAAATGTAAGATTTAACAAGATAAACTTATATCCTACTAAATAAAATAAATAATAATCAATTAATTTAGCTTGTTGTTTGGGAGTATTTTATTAGCTTTGTTCGAGTCCATTAAAGTCAGATGAAAGACTTCTTATCACCGTGATGCCAGGATTAAAAGGGAATTCAACTATCCAAAAACAGCAAAATTACTTAAAACCATCCAGGTTGATACTGGTTTGGGAATTAAACTCCAGTCAAACATCAAAAAAATATATTAAGTAGTGACCCATTGGTCAAGGTGTACAGCATTAACTGATGAACATTTGGTGCTCGAGGGAGTTTGGTTCCCAGACGTGTTGAAGCCTGCGATTTTTCTGAACTTGAACTTGTTCAAACTTAAAAATATACTGTTAATATTAATTTTCTAAATAACACAAAAATTATTTCTTCTTCAAGGTACATAATTATTGTTAAGGGCAGCTGACACCAAAAAGCTACAGTATCAAAACCCCATGATAAAAAATACATAAGTAAGGATTAATTTATTTTAGCATTGCTTCAAGTTTAATAGTCATATATGACAATGTATTTGAAGTGAATAGATTCAAATTTACAACAGACCTGAACAAATTTTTTTCTTAGTTCATCTAGGTCCTGTACAGCCAGTAGATATTTGTCTGCCATACCATACTCCTGGTAAAACATTGAGAGTTCAAGAAAAGTTATTAACAGATAGGCATGTATTACTGTAACAAAGAAAACCACGTTCTACTTTAGCAAAATCAGTTTGCATGAAATATTAGAATGTTACAGAATAACTATCATGGTACTGGGACATCACAATTTACATGACATTAATAATGTCAGAATATCCCCTTATATTATGACACGATTACTGCAGTGCATTATGACATTAGTCAACAACTTCATAGTGAAACAATCAGTGACTTAGTGTGATTGTTTGTTTGTTTGTTTGATTGGGTTTAACGTCGTACTCAAGGGTATTTCACTTATATGACGACGGACAGAAATACAGAACATCACAAGTGTGAAAATGCAAAGTAACAAACAGTACTTCCTGTGTTCTTTAAATTCGCTTAAATAGATGCAGTAAATATAAAATAAACCTTTTAACAAAAAGCAGAAATTCCAAGTATTTAACTGTGATAATCTTAATTCTCAACTTCTCAATAGATGTGTTATACTATTTCAAGTCTACTTACAATGGCAAGGTTTTCAGCCAGGAGGAACAACTCTGTCAGAGCTCTCACAACAGGGGAGATAATCGCTGAGCTGTCCGTGCCCGTTTTACTCAGACCACAGTATAATTTCCACAAAGGTTTTAACAAACTCGGGTCAATTTGAAGAGTCTTATTCTTAACATTCCTGTAACAATATCAGTATTACCTTGAAAATGATAAACAACATAGATAACAATTTATACTAAAAGATTTTCACTAACATTAGAATTTGAACCAAACTCTTTAACTTTATTTACAAGTAGTCATGAAGTGGATATAGCTTTTTTTCTCAACTCGACAACAAATGCTATTATTGGTTTGTTTTGACTGAAAGCCAAGACCAGTTCATACACCTACTTTATTCAAACTTGACTCTAACATCTTGAGTCTGTTAACTGTTGGTAGTATGACCTACCACCAGATACCTTTGAATCTAATCACATGGGAAGGGTGTGGTTATTCCCATTTGTTCAGCGTGGAATATACCCCTGCTACATCACAGGCCCTACCAATGGTCTTCTTGGCATTTGATTAAAAAACAAAACACTACCCTCCACATGTCAAAACCTACATGTCAAAATACTACAATTCATACAGATATATGTTCAATTTATACTCTCAAAGTACATGCATAGTCAGTATGTAGTATGTTATTGTCGCTCACAAGAGGGTGGTTCATGTAACCCCATACTCATACATCATCAATATATTACGGTCAATATAAAGAGCAAAGTAAACTCTACCTGCAATGGATAATCCGGAGCAATAACTGCAGGACTTTAAGTCTTTGAGCAGAGGTCTGTTTACAGGCTACAGTTACCAGACTGGCCCATAACTCTCCTGCTGGTAATATATCATTCAAAGACTCTCTGAAAGGAAATGTATCATGCTGGTTTAATATGATTCTGTTCCAACTACTTTTGATTCTATAAAAGTAAAAAAGAGTTTCACTCCTCCACTATGTGAGCTGTGGGTTGAAGTAAACATGTGTATCCTGGTTTCTTACGACCCTGATAATGGAACTATGCTTCTTCAGTATATTGTAACACTTATCATTATAAATTAAGGAACTTAAAGAATCTTAGGATTACTTATGATACAATGCATTGAAAATGTCACATCTTTTTAACTAATATAAACTGAAACCATTTTTGACTCATAACCACCGTTACAATTATCTCACAATATTAACATAAATGCGCATTTTCTGTACAGATATATCAAGACCAATGAATATTTGATTGTTTGTTTGATTGGTGTTTAACATTGTACTCAAGGGTATTTCACTTATATGACGATGGATTGTCCACTTCACACTGTACATAGCCTTATTACGATGGAAAACCAAGAGGAAACCTCACAACAACCACACCCGCAATTGCCCGAGCCACAACATGTGACTCACTCATATACCTGATGGTGGAAAGGTCATCTAAAAGGGGATTAAACATTAAAACATATCTGAGCGAACTAACTGCCCTTAGCCAGAGATCTCCTCTTTCTTGAACAAAAACAACTTTAATAATTTTTTCTTCTAGTAGAAGGCCGGGTGGCTGAGTGGTCTAGGTGGCCGGCATTTACTGCTGGCGATCTTACTCTGAGGGTCGTGGGTTCGATTCCCGGACGGGTTTCAACCTGCAAAATTTTCTGAACTAGAATCTGTTCAAACTAAGAAAGTGTAATCCCAAATTAACGAAAAAAACTGTTAAACTTCACTTTCTAAAAGACACAAAAAAATTATTAATCCCAAATGGCGTCTTGTCACATGGAACAATGATATAAAGTTTGATTCAGATTCCACGAGACGTTTTAAGTAAACCCACAGAAACCAAATTTAGAGGTAGCGCCACCTATAGTATGACATATGCCAAAACTAATCCCAAGTGATATCTTGTCACACCAAACACTCATACACGTACTAAGTTTGATCCGACAATTCCACAAAAAATTAACATACAGAAACAAAATTTAGAGTTTACCACCAGGTAGCGCCACCTATAGTACGACATATGCCAAAACTTATCCCAAGCAGGCAATTAGCTAGCAATTCGTCTTCCCGTCATTTTGACGGGTTATTTCAAATATTGACAGGGATTTTTTTTAATAATGACGGGGTTATAAGACCGGCAAAAATATTTGTACATCAATTATATAACTAAAATTTAGAACTGCGCTTCGGAAATTCGAAGTATAACAAGTTAACTTTCTTCCCAAAATTACCTTGAATAGGCCGATAATCTAACTTGTTTTGCCATTTGAGATCGATATTATTGGATAAAATAGAGGTAGGATAGAAAGAAGAATGAAGTGATCATATGACACAAAGTGACTTCTCCGTGCATCGGCTATAGTGTATAGCGATTAGAGATTATAGTGATTTTTTTCAGCGCGAAAATCATATCCTAAAAATGTTGTACAACCATGGCATCGAGAATAACTAAATACTTTTCTCGGACACAGCCGAGAGAAAAAGAGCAGCTACACACCAGTTGTGTGTTTACCTCGGAATCACTGCAATAAAACCACCTCAGGAAAACTCCAGCAGAACGATTGCCGTTGAAAAGGGATATCTAACCAGTCCGTTGTTCGACTATGGCCGACGTGCGGCGAACACAATGTCATGCAAAATGTGCAAGACTTTTAAATAACCCGGCGTATGATCATCGGGCACTAGTTGTTTCACTTTAGTAATATCAATTTTTGTACAAGTCTAAGTTTATACAGGCTGAAAACCAAACCTCCAAACCATAAATAACGCTTTATATTGATGTGGGTGTCCCATGCTCCCAACACTGGCACTTTTGTTTATTTATATGTATATAAAAGCAACATACACATCGTCATACGTGGTATACATGTAGAGTGAAGGTAAAATACAACTGATATGCGTTTCTCTGTGACAGTCAAAGATCTGTTTATCTGTGTTCTTTTTAAACCGGCTATATGTAAACTTCAGGCTGTCAGTATGCCCTATAGGCATGGTACTGGTATTAAGTTTGTTTCCGATCAATGAATTTAATCATTAAGCATGTATATGTATGTTTATTAAGGAATTGTTATTAGATCAGCAATCAAGTAAATTAAAGATACAAATTTGTTTAATAAGCAAACACTCCTTTTCTGGTATCAGTGAAATAGCTTTTACCACAACGTAAAATACCAATCAATCAGTAAATCAATTTTAAGTGGCAAAAAATGCAAAAACAATTTTGAAAGGCCTAAAAAAAAACTAGATAAACTTGCAAGTATTTCAGTGGCCTAAATGGCTCCCAATGCATTTCCAGCAATCTAGGATTCTCCAGCTTTGGGGGCCTAGGCGGCCCCTGAACCCCGGCCCATGTTGGCTTTGACAATAAATTTGGACACCCTCTTTTCAAATCCTAGCTAAATGTCTGCATCCATGTAATCAAAACCTCTGGCTAAGGAGAGTTTGTTCGGAGCAATGAAGTACTGTCTACTTAGCATTAGAGCTACATTAAGTTGCCAACATCACAACACGCTTGAGAGCCCTCGGCCGAGAGCCCTAGTGGTACCGAGTGCGCTTCCTAAACTGAACCTGCTTCGATTTACTGTTCACTGGATCCAGTCCGGCTTACCATCAGGTATATAAGTGCGTCACATGTTGTGGCTTGGACAATCGCGGGGTGGTTATTACGAGGTGAATACCTTTGAGTACGACGTTAAAAACCAATCAAACAAACAAACATCAATCAAACAAACAAACAAACTTGACATTTTATGGTTATTATGGTGTGAGTTACTGTTGTGAGCTACTGCCAGCACATAATTGATATCCCCTTCAGAACGGCGTAAAATACCACTGTTATTATTTGATTGCAGTTTCAAATTCATAGCTCAGGTACATGATTAGCGAGTCTGGCCCATCTTGCAGCCCAAAAATCCTCTTCTTGTAAGCCAACAACTCCCCTCTTGTAGCCTTAACTTCTTTTCTTGTAAGCAAACAATGTGTGTCTTTAAATTCAACTAATAACCTGTACAATATCTTCCCTATTAAGTAATGTAGTCAGCTTAGCGCTTATATGGAGGTGTCAGTGGGAAAAAAATTGCATTTTATATGTTTTTAATTTCAACTCTGTTCCATTAGGACAATAAAGCTGCATTGCGCAAGAGGTAAAGTGGAGGTTTTCCGTGAGGATTTTTCAATCTTCAGGATAATGGATTATCTAACTTTCTACTTTTGACTTAATTCTGAAAGTAATGTGTTGTTACTTAGTTTTGATAGACTAGTTGAAAGAGATCAGTTTTACTCTCCTGTGACAGTTTTAATGCACTCATTATAAATCATTTATTTACAACTGTTGATGTTTTTAAATACTTTACAGAAAAGCTAAGTCAACTTTAAAAAGACGACTACAATTCAGAAAAAAATAGAAAAAAAAAAACCGACTGATGGAGCACATTTGGTACAATCGCTTTTTCCTTTACTTGTCATGAAACCTACAGGGTAGAATAAAAAAAGGAGAAATTTATGGACGTTATTGATGTAAAGTCATAAGCTCTGACATAGGCAAAGGCAATGAACAAAGAGAAAATGGTCTGAATTCGGATTCCTTCTGCTCACATTTTTATTTAAACTTTATTGTTGTTTTTCCAGGCCAGTGATGCATAAAAATGTGGCCTACAACTGCAGAGTTTATTTTTTAAACAAGTAAGTGCCTGTTTTGAAGCAATGTTCTTGAATGTCTATATAGCTTTACCCAAATTAGGCTGAAAAAGGGCTTACTAAAATTAACAAAGGTGAAAGGGACAGAATATAATACACAGTGTGGTTTTGGTCCATTTGAATGATGTCAAAAACAGAGATCTTTGAAAATCAGATTCACATTGTAATACATTTCTTTTTCTTGAAATTGTTTTTTTAATTATTTCTTCTCATTTACTGACAGCAGAATTATGATTGTTTTCAGGAAGATTTTGCTGATACGTCCAAAGAAGATGCTATGTGACGATGGTAACTATAGAGAGACGCGCTGGTTCTCTGGTTGGAAAAAAGACAGACAAACAGAGGAATTCTATCTACCACGTATCATTCAACAAATCACAGCGCAGGTACTTATTAATGTTTGAGGATTTTTCAGCAAATCGAATTTGCTTATTTATATTAATATTTAATTGTAACACAATTCCATATAATTACTTTCTTTTAGAAATAAAAATATCAGTGTTTCAGGTCTCAAGATAGCACGCATATATGTGTATTTTACGCAGTATTTTTTTTTTTAAATACGCACAGATATTAAAACAGCTGCATAACAAAACGCATAGAAAAGATAACCCAAAGCATGTATAACCTAATTTTCTCTAGCCAAGGGTTTTATTCCGAGCTACTCTGCATTTGAACCCTTGTCAAATTAATCGGATATAAATTGAATTACAGCTATGCTCCCTGGCAGATAAAATGACCCAGTTTTGAGTTAAAGCATTGATAACATATGTTGAATGTTATGCTTTAATTTTGACAATTTGTTTAACTTTGTAAAGTACTATTGGCGTATATATGGAGAGTTGGTGTCTGAGGGGTGGGTACATATGCAATTCTCTCATTGAGTTGGTTGAATACACCGAACGTATCCCTTTTTCGATAACATTCCCACTTTCATTATTGACTATCGGTTTCATTTTTACTAGCAGAATTCTCTCGTACCACAAAAAAGTCCACTCTGCCTGTTCTCAGAAATCAATGCATGGCATAGTGTAGATAGAAACCCGCATAGAGTTAGGATTTATTCACAGTATTGGGTTTCCTTCTCAACAATAAATCATACATATGCTTAGAATAGCAAATTCACTTGCTTGGGGTTATTTGCCTATGGGAGATTAATTACCGATAACTGATAAAGAAAGTGTTGCGTAAACGACTTGTTGGCCTTCTATCGCAACCTCTGAGATTGATGTTCTGATGTGATTACACCATTGGGTGATCAGAGATGTATTGCTTAACTTGGAACTTCACGTGATTTCCTCATTTGTCAAGTAAAGTTAAAAAGTTCTTTGTCTGCACATCTGTCTTTCCTTGTTTCACAGTATTCCATCTCCCGGCAGTTTTTCCTATGTAGTGTATCATTTGTTATACAAACACGAGATTGTTACTTCTCACAGAGACGTATTTTAAAACGTTGTGTGATATCCCCCGCCGTTGATGCAGTTTATTTGTGTATAACATATCAGCTTCATTCATCTACCCTATGGTTACTTGGCTATAGGAATTCCGAAACGTTTTTAAAACATATTCACCACACCAACATAGAACAGGACACCTTAATAAAGACGAACTCTTTATATAGTAAATGACTTCATCCTATATTACGTTTCCATAAGGTGGCGCCTTTAAGAGTAAAATGACGTGTTCTTTCGAAGTTTTATGTAAGTGTGGCCGTATTCTATCTGAAATTCTGTGTTTTCTGATATGTTTGGTTTAATTATAGTAAAGTCCTGTAACAACTCCGACGAAAAATAATGAATTCCTTTAAACTTAACCTTTCGGTATCAGGAGTACTTTTATCTATATGAATAAACAATTTGGTCTCTTATTAGTAATAGCTGGTGTCAATACGACAGAAATGGAGAACCCGGTTTTATTACATAAACGTCTTATATCCGATTGTAGAATTCGCTGATAACAATAATGTCCATTGTTTTGACTTAAAATTACTGCAGTAGGTGCCACCAGCTTAACTCAACACAAGGCATTTTTTCTAGTTTTTACGAAGTTTCCTCCCGGTTTTCTCACCGTCATTGCAAATTGAACATTTTGAAGTGGACAATCCGTCGTCAGATAAATAAAATACCATTGAGTTAGACGTTAAACACTAATTTAATCAAACAAACAAATTCAACCAGGGAAAACAAGCATTGCTTGATTCAATATATAGTTAATTGCAACGATTATCGTTGCCGACAGCTCATGGAATTGCATTAAATTGTTCAAATAGGAGACGATCTAAACAAAATTGTAAATTGATATATCTATGTATACGTATGAAAATAATGTTAGCGATGTTTGTGAAGTCCGACTACCATACACTGGTATAAATATGAGGAAAGATTTTTTTTTACTTAGTTGGCTAACACGTCTAATGTCAAGTTCATATGAATGTTTTGTGTATTATAACGCTTTTAAGATTTTCTAAATGTTAAAGATCCCATACACCACACCCATAAAAGCATGGTAGTAGGCCTGTTCAAGTTCAAATGTCCTGGTTGTAAGATCAATATATAGGGGAAACTCTAACCTGCGACATACGCCTGATTTGGTCTCAGACGTGTGGAGACGACCAGTCGAGAAGCAAAAGTGTATCCCAACAATATCAACATATCAAACAAACGTGCGTTGATAAAGTTGACAGTGAACTTTCCTCCGAAAGACACCAGTTGTGAACTATTCATTTTATTCAGAAAAGAAGATTTATTGCTTTGGGATTATAAAAGGGGAGGTAGATAAACATCGAAGGTAACCTCGTTGCTTCTTGAAGAGTAAAATGAAAAATAAACGCTTCCGGGAACCCTTCCTTGACCAAATAGCGTTGTCTGTGAATAAGACAAATCTGTCAACATCAGGTTGCAAATTAGTAAAATGAAAAGGGACTAAACACCAAATTCGCCACAACAAAAACCTATACTCGAATTTATGCTGTTTCCACGGGTTTCCTTTAGTAAATACACTTGAAGTACAACATCCTTATGCGATTCAGACTTCAGACTTACGAGTCATTCATGTTGGCAACTTTAAATAAAGTAATTAAATGCAGTATAATGAAAATTGAAAATTGCAATGACTGCAGCCGATGCATCCCCCCCCCCCCCCGTTTGT
>JARFOD010160198.1:0-12041 GCA_031763545.1 Mopalia muscosa | reverse complement strand
ATAAATCAAGTCACCATGGGCACCGCGTTAAACACCACCCAATCAACCAATCTGTACCGCGGCTAGATGAATCAAGTAACTATGGGCACCGCATTAAACACCACCCAATCAATCAATCTGTACCGCGACTAGATAAATCAAGTCACCATGGGCACCGCGTTAAACACCAACCAATCAATCAATCTGTACCGCGACTAGATAAATCGAGTAACCATGGGCACCGCGTTAAACAACAACCAATCAGTCAATCTGTACCGCGACTAGATAAATCAAGTAACCATGGACACCGCGTTAAACACCACCCAATCAATCAATCTGTACCGCGACTAGATGAATCAAGTAACCATGGGCACCGCGTTAAACACCAAACAATCAATCAATCTGTACCGCGACTAGATAAATCAAGTAACCATGGGCACCGCGTTAAACACTGTACCGCGACTAGATAAATCAAGTAACCATGGGCAACGCGTTTAACACCAACCAGTAAATCAATCTGTACCGCGACTAGATGAATCAAGTAACCATGGGCTCCGCGTTAAACACCAGCTAATCAATCAATCTGTACCGCGACAAGATGAATCAAGTAACCATGGGCAACGCGTTAAACTGCAATCAATTAATAGACGCAATCTGTAAACACGAGGCGCAGCATGCAATGTTTTCAAACAGTTCTAGACATAATAAATTTCATTTAAATGAAACAATAAGATCCATTTCTGCAATTTGTTATCTGACAAAATCATTATTTCATAAAACACCAATCAGTCGTTTATTAAATACATTAAATTTTATGAAAGATGTAAAAGACGATTGTCTGTGAAATTGTTATACAAATGAGTGATATTATTAATAGAAAAAAAATATCAGAATTTCCTCTACTCAAAAATGTGGTCTTTAATCAGATTATTCGCCCTTTTGTTGTGAATAACCAGAGCTAGGCATTGTCAAAAACTCAGCTCAGACGGACAGATTGTGTAAATTGTAAAATTTACTGTTGATATGACTATTACATAGGCTGTTTCTCTGTTGTGTCAAAACGGTACATCATGCTCTCTCGAATAGTCCAGTACTAAATTGAGTAATATTTCTTGTTTTCAAACATCTATATGCTGCATGGAGAACATCTCCGGAATGCTTGAGTCCATCTTGATATATGCTCCAGTATGCTTGAGTGCACATCCCTGTTTGTTCGAGTCCACCTTGTGATACGCTTGTGTCCACCTACCGGCATGCTTAAGTCAACTTCTTAGCAACATAACACCTCACAGTGTGCTAGAGTAGAGTGAAATAATCACGGGGTAAAACACCAATCAATTAATCAAATGCGGTAAAGCTTCCAAAGAGTCACATGATCGAGAAGTTACCTAGTAGCTTTGTCCGGTTGCGTAAAATATTCTTAGGAATTGTGCGAAACGCCAGTCAAATCGAAGCACAGAGATTGGTCATTGTATAGTCGGAGATTACCGTGACGTAAAGATTACCTATAGTTTTGATAAATAAATTGGAAGCATCTTATAGTTATTAAGTGTTATTGTCTGCCATACGCGTTCGTTATCTTCATTAAGAGGAATGAAACTTGATGTCTGGGGGCATAACGAACTAGTCCCGCAGACCAAAGATATTAATTCTGGACTTCCAGGCAATAAAAATATGGTCATTAGTGTTAGTACTAAGTAGACATGAAGTATGAACCAAGAATCACAAAGGACTGCCTTGTGTAACTTGGTTCATTAGTTCATAGAATGTTATAAATGTACATATTGTATCAAAGAAGTCCCTGGGGATGCTCAAGTTACAAACGCAGATCAGATAAAATCCATTAGCCGACTGATAATATTAATATTAACAAGGCTCCGTGGCGCGAAGAGACATCCCTTATACCCTGCCCGGAGACATGGAATAGTAGATCTAAACAAATATTGCATAACGAAGAGTAAGACTTAGAGGAACATTCCATTTGTACATTTGGTGATCAGACGTAGTGACTCGAGGAAGCTTACACGGACAGGGAAATGAGCCCTCTAATGGAAAATCAGTGTAGAAAATCTGGCTGCTTGTCGAGGCCCCTTTTTCCCGTAGGATACATGACCTTTATTAAAGGATGTAACCGGAAGCATTTGTAGCGACTCTTGCCTTCCAAGCCGAAATGTTGTGCTCAGCTCACGTTTAGCGTGCGAAGTTCCAGGCGTACCTGTCCCACGAATTAGAAACCCGCCTGTCCACTTCCACAGAATCGATTGATGGAGTAGGAGGGATAAACGCTATCGGCATGCTCACTGGCTACATTCAAGCTCTCTCCAGCGGAGGAGGCAAAAGTGTTAGTGACCGATAGGCTACCAGAAGAACCCGGGATTGATAAGCAAAAGGAAATAGCTCCCAGCGAGAGATGGAATGAGCGCTGTTGTGTTAAACCATAAGATCTGAGAGAATCCTTTCGCATCATCGTGCTATGGATTTTACCGGCTTGGCATGGCTTGTGTAATACGTGATGTCGTGTCTAGTAAAATGATTGATTCATTTTTATCATTTTTCTGCTGAAAGGAATTTAACTTTTACCCGTTCTGGTAAGTTGACACGGGGGACGAAAGAATTAAACTTCTAACTTGTCTTTCGCGAAAATAGTGAGTGTAATTTCCTGCAAAAAAATTTTGCTAGAGACTGAATGAGAATGTTGTCGAAAAAGTCTGGCCTTATGAAATGATGCGACACAGTCCTTTTATTCTTCGCGACGTCCTTTGGGATGAAAGGGCACATTTTTTAAAACTTTAAAGATGTGTCAAAACCAAGTGTAAAATGTTTAACAACGGATTTATTGATGAGCACTATCAATGTAACATTTCTGTTCGTTCCAACAAGCTGACGTTCATGCAACGTGGAATTGACAATTAACTGGCCTCATCAATTGGTTACAATTTATTTTAAAAATTTAAAGTGTCAAATGCTGATTGATCACGACAAAATGGAAAGAACTACTGTGGGTACAAATGAAACCCACAACCCTGAACTCACCGGGGAGGCGGACGGGCCTGTTTTGATGGATTTTACCTTGCGTATAGCTTTGGGATTTGTGTATAGTTTCATGATATTATTGACGGTAATTGGAAATTTCCTTGTCGTGGCTGCGGTGGGATTATACCGCCGCTTGAGAACAAGAACAAATTACATTGTGACAAGTTTGGCTGTGGCCGATTTAACCGTGGCATCTTTAGTCATGCCATTCTCTTTAGTGTACGATATTTTCGCCAAGTGGCCATTTGGGTGGATTTTCTGTTACTTTTGGAGATCGTGTGACGTTATGTGTTGTACTGCTTCGATTTTACATATTTGTTGTATTGCTTTGGACAGATTCTGGGCGATTAAAGACCCTTTAACTTACAGGAAACGAATGACAAGCAGGCGCCTTGTGTTGATGATCTCATTGGCATGGGGATGTAGCACCGCAATTTCCTTCATTCCAATTTATTTAGGCTGGTTTACGGACAATCCCAGTGAGTTATATCAAGATACATCTAGCTGTGATCTAAATGTTAATCGGATCTACGCGATCTGTTCTTCATCCACATCTTTCTTTATTCCCTTTTCCTTTCTTATCATGGCGTATGCATATATTTTACGGATCGCCAAACGGCAGGCAGAGGCTATAAAGATGCAGGGATCAGTGGCCTCTTTAAGAGACGACCGGGTATCCACTACCAAAAATAAGCCTCCTAAACGGGCGTCTAGAGACACTAAAGCAATACAGACTTTAGGAATAATCATGGGTATATTCAGTATATCTTGGTTACCCTTTTTCTTGATGTACGTTATATTACCTTTTTGTCCATCGTGTGGGATCTCCCATTTACAGGTGTCTCTCATTACCTGGTTGGGTTATGCTAATAGTTGTATGAACCCTCTTATATACGCCTATATGAATAGGGATTTCCGCATGGCGTTCAAAAACATCATTTTGTGTGATATTAGCCGACGTAACTATGCCAGTGATGTGGTTCATCTATAACAAGATAACAAATAGTGTTTTATTGTGTGTGCTTATCTATGTCGACTGGTAAGCATTTGTGGGGAACTCGTATAGCTAATGTCTGGGGACTAAGCTTTAATATAAGCCCGGCTTACTGTCCACACATTAGATTGATTACCTTCTTACCATGTGTGACACGAACTACAATAAACTATAGGCTTCACCAAATTCATCATTGTGATATTGAGTGGAAGGAATGAAATGAGGTCTGCCTACAGGGCAACGTTATCCTCTTCTGATATAGCATATTCCGTGTGTACAACATTGTTCACTTCAATATCTAAGGATAAAATATTTATGTTGAGCTATTTCGGATGTGAAACACAGACATGCTATACCTTGAACGGTCGATGGTAAAGACACAACGATAGCTGTCGGCAATGGTCTGACAGAAAGGATTACCAAAGCTATATACACGTGGTTTGGTCATACCTTAATTATAACGCTGCTACGGTTATCGTACTGGTTCTGTCATGTTGACCTACATCTTCAGGCAATAGTTACGTCAATTTGCTGATTACTTATTGAATTAAAAAAATCGTCCTACATTTCTAAAAGGCTTACTAGTATCTGATTAAGCTATCATGGTTAAGTTATGTCATCATCCGGCTTCGTTAAACAAGCCTAGCGTTGATCGACATTAACTCTGGTGCACCTGGGAATTCATATGTACGTCCTGGGGGTCGATCGGTTAGGGTCTGTAACTTACTGTATGTAACTGGGTGGAATCTAGAGAGCCTGGGTGGAGGCTACTATCAGGTATACTGACAAAGTACTCTTAACGTATTTGTTTGTATGGGGTTTAATGTCGCAGTCAGACCCTTACTTATACTACTTTCTATCCCACCTTAATTTATAAATACTGTGAAAAAGCGGCATTAGAACCATTTGCGCCATTAAAAATCCTGCCGCTTTACTCCGCCTTGCACGGGTGTCGAACCTGTAAGCGAGTCATCGAGGGAGAATTGGTAGTTCAACACACAGTACCCATTTAACCCAATCGTATTCTCGCGAGAATTTATATACTCGACGAGACTAAGACAACTCTGGTACGCCGTACGCTGTCCCGCATTGATGTCCAAATTGGCGGGGAGGTGTGCCGACCAGCAAATAAAGAAGTGCAAAACAATATATTTCTACTGTATCTTAGAGTCAAAGTTTCGACATAGGAAACAGACTCGATTAGATTTTATAATGCCATTGGACCTAAGACCTTGGAAATAATCTGTTCAAAGTCCAAATGAGTCCCATGGAATGTTCGAAATTATTAAATTAAAACAATAGAAGTGAAAGTCTTTGGCATACAAATTTATTATAATAATACATCAGGGATGGAATTTTGCCTTTTCAGGACCGCTTGGGGATACACTACAGTGTCATCACACAATGGCGTTTTTTCCTCTTAAGGACAAAAAATAATAATATCCATGTAAGATTGTATTGCATGTGTTGACATTGGGCAGATGCCAGTAAATAGGTTTCCCAGTTAACGACACATGTATACACATGTACATCTGTCGCTGTAACTATAGTCTTAACATAATACCACTGCCTTACAATAAATCCTATGGGTGTTTTCTCCGGATTCCTTAAGGATTTTGTTAATATCCTCTAAGATGTCGAAAATTGCAGAAGATTTCACTGCAAGGGCTGTGACTGGGGCTTAGGAGGTTTAACTGGTTTTCATATTTTTATCATTGATCAGTTTTTCGACGTAATGCTATTAAAATTAGTCGAAAACAGTCTATTACTTGTGTATCACAAGCGTGAGTTGCAAAAACAGACAGCCCTACACTATTCTAATGGGTTTAAGTTGTCGGACGTGGAAAACATCGATAGGTCTGGGATTGGTTGGTCCCAGCTTACTGTATAAGGTGAAGGTGAAGTCAAAAGCATACGGTGCTGCTGTATACACATAACATATTTGTGATTTTATGTACGCAAATTCGGTTCGGTACCTGTGGTATTATGTTGGTGAAGTGAAAAAGCCTAAACGTGGACCTCCCTCTGGTCGAACATAACCGAACCTTGGGATTATATGTTTTCCTTTTTTGTAATTCAGACATTCAATTGGCAAACACATAGCCCAAATGCTGTCTGTTGCCCGAGTTTGAACATATAGCCCAAATACTGTCTGTTACCGAGTTTGAACGCATAGTCCAAATGCTGTCTGTTACCGAGTTTTAACGCATAGTCCAAATGCTGTCTGATGCCCGAGTTTGAACATATAGCCCAAATGCTGTCTGTTACCGAGTTTGAACACATAGTCCAAATGCTGCCTGTTGCCGAGTTTGATATGGTATGGATTTAAGCAGACATCTCTCATAAACGGACCGTACATGCATTTAGGGGGACCATTTGCAAAGATTAATTAGATAAAAACGGAAAATGAAGAAAATTCTCATTCGTACCTGTGATTAACCCGAATGATTGACATGATTAGCAACTGATTTTTAAAATCTTTTATAACACGTCAACTTTCTGTTTCATCGCTTGGAAAGTATGAAAATAAGGCATGAGCAATACATAATTGACTTTTAGCTACGTGGCTATAAATTTACATATCGCGGATATTTCCAACTTTGTGGACTAACACTTCATCGGAAAATATGGAAATACATTTATGAGAACGCAAAGGTCAAACTAACCTGACCGCGCACAAGGGGTGACAACTTATACACAACAGTTTCAGCAGGTCGACTAAAACCATTTACTGAGTTATGCACATATGAAACAGAACAAACCAAGTACGTTTTGAGAAAGATAAGAGGCGAATTTAAAATAGTATTTTAATACGGGAAGCGTGCCACCCTCGGATATATAAATGGCAATGGGGGGCAGCGCACAACACTAATCAATTAATCACTGTTTGTTGCTGCCGGAGTCACTGACCTGTCAATGTAACAACTAAGTCTGTCAGACGCAGCCGATCTGATTGATCTTTACACTTTTAGCATGCGCATTTCTGATGTTTTGCTTGTATTCCTTATAACTTTGTGAGGGCTTTTCAAGTGAGAAAAACGACCACCGCTCGTCTTAGATCTAGTGACCTGTATTTGACAGCGTTGAAGAAATAAACTATACCTAATCGGCTAATCGGCAATATCGAGACACATC
Source organism: Mopalia muscosa (assembly GCA_031763545.1). Lineage (NCBI taxonomy): Eukaryota > Metazoa > Mollusca > Polyplacophora > Chitonida > Mopaliidae > Mopalia > Mopalia muscosa. Next base: position 4,900 of record JARFOD010160198.1, on the reverse strand, counting down.
GGAGTTAAAAAAGTTCACATGACATTATCGTAGTTCCAAAGGAACAGATTAAGTTAGCAAAATCGGAAAGGGCTACACATATCGTGATAGGAGGCAAACTACTGCCGTTTATGACAACAAACATGAATACTTTTTCAGATACATTTAACAATTTTCCGAAAAACAAATAAAGCAAAAATATTTTATAATCTACACTGATGCAGGACTGGACACGACAGAGTGTAAACTCCGACTATTCAGTTTTGTTTGTGTTTAGGTGTGCGCCATATTTCTTCTCCACCCGCTTCCCTACCAACTACGTTTTAAGGTCTTACAAACGTCGTTATTGCTGTTTGTGATTGGGGCTAAGGCCATGCTTACGGTTATTTCACTCACATGATGGTGTGCCAGCCCAGCGGTTGAAGGAAACCAACTTTGACATCACTGGCAACAAACAAATAGAAGACTAAACAGATACGGGAAATAAGACATCACACACATATCGGCTTTATGTTGCCCAATAGCTCTAAATCATCTCTCAGATGTGCTCGGTCGCTTTATACCTACAAATAAACGTCCCGACGGTAAGTGATATCTTTATCACGATGTGATTAGGCATCCGGTTACGGACCAGATTGAAGGGCAACTTATACTATACAGCACACCGACATAAACTAAAATGAGATATCCATAAATAAGCTTGTTTAGACGAAATAGTTTCTATTAAAGCCACACAAATGCCAGGAATCAATACAGTAGTCTAGCTAACTGATATAGCTGACTGCTATGAGCAGTATCACTGCCATGTGACACCGTCGAATAAAGGTGATACTCTAAACAGATGTGTTATGTCAATTCGACTGATGGTAAAGAATTCCTTTTTAAGAGTTTTAATAGAGGGAAAATAATCGAGAAATTGTTTTTCTCAATATAAGAATTCGCAGCCTGTACAATAATAACGCTTGAGAACTTTAAGTTTTAAGTTGATTACACTGCTGTACATGTGTTTCTTCTCAAATCGGTAGATTAAGGCATAGTCTGTACAACTACCACCTGGCTGATAGATTGGAGTTTAAGGCTTAAGACATTCTCAGCCTAATCGTCGCCTCAAGGTCAGTCCCGAGTATCAGATACTACGGTCTTCATTCGTCATAGTCTCTTAATGTCTGGAGCTTGGAGACAGAATTGACCAGAGGAACCGCTAAATATGTGGCAACCTATTCCTTTCCTGCTTTATTTAAGACTCGTACGATAGCAAGTACTTTAGGACAATATGACTGAACATATGATATAAATTCCATTTCAGATAAAAAAAAATACACGTTGGCAGTGGACTAACCGTGCGATAAGCAAGCTGCCTAAGGTAAAATGTGGGTCAGATTGAAAGCCAAACTCCTGCCCATTACAGTCCACTGTTAAAACAATAAATAACGAATGAATAAATGAATAAGAACTTGGAGGAGGGAGGGAATGGGGAGAAAATGAAGGAAGGGAGGAAGAATGTTATCGCTCGTGAATTGATACAAGTGTTGTTTGTTTGTTGAAAAGATAATAACACATTTCACAAATGCGAGAGGGACAAAATTAGCATGACATGTAACATTTTCTGAACGGGAAAATTTGTTCTATAGTACATGTATATTTTCCCTTATGTTGCAAAGGGTTTATACGTTTACTTTACTGGTCTTTTGTTAGTATATTTAAAAATTAAACAATGATTGGTGAAAATATTTCGTTAATAAAATGAATTTCACATTTTGATTCGTTGTTGTATTCTCAGTGAAAAGCACTCATCCCGTGTCCATATATTAAGACTGATCTTCTTTGTGTGTGTGAGAGAATATTATTGTCTTGTGAGTATTCATAGTTTTAATAATCGACCAGCTCATGGTAATAGCTGCGTATTGAGTGATAAGATTTATGAGTGTCGTTTGTGTTTGCTCTTTCGTCAAAATATGGTTTTTATGAACTTCGAACTTTGTGATTATTTCTTTATATGAGGGAGGCCCATTTTCAAATCAAAGATACTCCGTAAAGCGATACTTCCAGCTGAAATAACCACTATATTCCTTGATAGGTTTCCATTAAATATACGTAAATATGGCATCGACTTATCCTTTCTTCATTTTATAAAATTACGCAAGGGTTACATATATATACTTTCCTACGACCACTGGCAGCTGTTATTTCGGGCGTGACTTTCCCGGTCCATTTAATTTAATTTAAATCTTTATTTCTTTAACAAGGATAACCAACAGCCACAAGGCCACCTGGGGATCTCCCAAACAAAATATAAATCAAGGTATTAAATACAATAGAATTATCTTCGGGAACGAATGACTGAATTACCTAAACAATTTCCTAATGAATTTCTTTATCGTAAATATAAAATTGATTTTTTTTTATATTTTTGAATATTTTTTTGAATTTTTTCCCAATTGAATCCATGAAAATATTATGTAATATATCCAAGAAAAGGTTGACTATCAATAACCATTAATTACTACTAAATCTCCCGGTATCAACCATTTATCTATGTAGGCTGTCAAAAATAAGTTTGTTACCATCGAAATATAGTTCAATTGAGCCGGACAGAAAGATTTTACAAGTATATTTTGAACACTCGGGAATAAAAATGGATGAGTGTACACCTGCTGAGACTATTTTCATCAAAGTATTGAGCATGTGCCTCCGAGGACGTGACGCAACTAGCAATCACTGGTCAATAACATGTGTGAACCAATGACCTATATAGATAAACAACTATAAAATTGATATAGCTCAATTAGAAAATAAGAGAGCATAATTGAACACAAGAATTATGCCCGTTTTACCTATATACATTTTCTTGCAGACCGGAGTATCGCTTTAAGGCAAGGTGTAAGCAATCCACAATTTTCATATCGGCTGTAGGGCCAATATCTAGATAGGGATGAATGTCCGTTAACTAACTTTATACGGGTTATCATCTCTCTATCATCTTGTAAGTAAAATTTGAAGAATTGAATAAGTATTATTTTTTTATTTATGATGGTTTGTAAGATAAAAAAAACACGCTTAGCGCTGTAAAATGGTTCGTTACATTCTATTTTGAAGGCGCATTATATTATTCCGCGAGAAGGATTCTGCTTTTTCCTGATATAGCTTCTCCAGTTGAATACGTACTCACTGTTTGGTACTGCATCTTGCCGTGGTGTTCTCGGAGCTAACGGAGTTAAAGCCTATCTGTTTGAGATGCCATAGGGTTACGTCCTGTGGCTGTATACTGTATTTGTCCTGTGTTGTCTTTGTTTGTTGCCCGAATTGTGTCGAGGATTTTTCCTTCCCCAATTGGGCTAGCACGGCGCCATATGAGTGAAATAATCTCTTAGACAAATATAGCTCTAATGAAACTTTTAAGGGTTATTCAGTGATGGTTCTGATGGAACCCTTTACGGTTCTGCATGGAACCCTAACAGCAACTCTCCCTAGTATTTATCCTTTCTGATCACATACAAAACCCTTTGTGGTTCTGCATGTAACCCTAACAGCAACTCTTCCTAGTATTTCTTCCTGTCTGATCACATACAAAACCCTTTGTGGTTCTGCATGAAACCCTAACAGTAACTCTCCCTAGTATTTCATCCTTTCTGATCACATACAAAACCCTTTTTGGTTCTGCATGGAACCCTAACAGCAACTCTTCCTAGTATTTCTTTCTTTCTGATCACATACAAAACCCTTTACGGTTCTGCATGAAACCCTAACAGCAACTCTCCCTAGTATTTCTTCCTTTCTGATCACATACAAAAACCGTTATTGTCGTAATGGTTCCATATACATGGCTCTATCTTTTCTACAGAACCGTTTATGTCATTTTTGTTCCATACAGATGGTTCCATCTTTTCTACAAAAAAAACATGAAAAAACCATTATTTCTAAGATGGCGGGAATAAATTGAGAGAGGTTAATGGGACGGCTGGGGTTTATACCAATAGGAGATTATTTTATTATAACAACAGCCACATGGACTTCGCTACTCTGTCTCGATTTCTTTTCATTTAACATACTGATTTTTGCTGTACGGTTGACAAATGCTCAAGTTGAATAATAACAGATGATGTTTTCTTCAATTTATTGTATCGAAATATCTAGAGCAAAGTAGCCATGAGCTAAATTCGTTTTAAAATGCAATCCTTTGTATTGTTTTTTTTTTTCTGATAGAAATTCAGAATCATTGAACAACGAGAAAATGACAATTTGTTGTTATTTAAAGGTTCAGATTTGATCTGTGGATATATACAGTCATATAATGCGGTTCCTATTTATGATATCTGGTTTTCCTTGTTTTATGTTTTGTGTCACTTTGAAAATGAATATTCACAATATTTTCGCTATTATGGAATAAAACTTTCGTAGTTTAAACGGACTGTAGTTCAGAAATTCTGCAAACAGGAAGAAGACCGAAATTCAGAACCACGCCAACAACGGTTTAAGTTGGATATAAATTGTTTTTAGTTCTTTTTATGTTCCACAGTCGGTGCGAATGTCGTTTTATTTCAATGGTGTATTTAACAGTGTCCATTGACATTTCGGTAGAGAAGGAATATGAGTGAATGCAACTTAAGCCTTTATACCGTATGCGATAATTTCCCTGCCACATGCCTGCAACACACGAGTGCATACTGCCTCAGGTAAAGTTGCATAGTGTGTGCCTGCTTTTTCCTGCAAATCTAAGCATCGATGATCTGACTGCTAGATATTTTTCTGTTATGCGACAATGTTACACACAGTGTGTTGGCTGTCTACTGCAATGCTGCATGTGTCTGGTAATAAAATCATGTGATGAGCACAACAGTCACATGACAGTCAAAATGGCCTCCTTGAGTGTAAGTGAAATGGACGTGGAAGATGAAACTGCTCTCAATTTACTTATGGTTCG
>JARFOD010160197.1:8511-19822 GCA_031763545.1 Mopalia muscosa | reverse complement strand
CCCCCCCCCCACAAATCCATTAAAAACTGATTACCCACACACATTTAAAACATGGATGCTATAATTTGCGGATTTATTGAAACGTACAGCAATACGTTTCGGGGGAGATATTTAAATTGTCCTGACTGTTTGTAATTATATTAAGTGTACTGTTAATTACACTAGGGTGTGTGCTTGCTTTCTATATTTTATTCCCCCCTCTGTCAGGTCTATGGCATTGGTGATGCATGTTTGAATTCGAGTGAAATGGATTCTGGTAATGGCTTGTAGATAGATGTGTACCGGTATGAATCCTGACGTCATATTAAATTAGATATATTAATCCCATAAGCTTACACAGTGTGACATTTAATAAATTTACTGGTAAGGGGGACAAATTGACGAGTTCAACGTTTCTGACCTGCTATACACCCATGTAGTATATGTATTTCGAGAAAAAGACTGTTCAAGGAGTCGTATTCGTCTAGTATGGAGAAAAAAAGCCCGCCTACGTGTTAGGTAGTTAGAAGTAGGTATAGGTAATATCACCAAAAAGGTCGATATCGAAATAGTGATGATGTCAGAAGGACAAGGACTACACAAGGGGGACAGATATACCAGCTGATATATAGCTTGAACTTTTTATTTGTCCCTTCAAAAATGTTCTCGTTATTATTAAACGAGTTCACTCCTACTTGAGGAAATGTGGAGTGGCCGTATATATAAATGTCCGCATTTACCACAATGTGGTCAAATAATTTCACGCTAATTTTTCTCTTAATTGTATATCTTATTGGAGCATTTAATGTGGAACAGCTATCACATGCATGCTTTCTTCTACTCCGATGTATTCAGACCATATCATTTATTCCTGCATAGCTGGAAATGGAGGCATTTTTAGTTTCAAGTCTGTATTCCGTACCCAGTCTAATTCAATGGTTACGGGTGTGTGCTGAGCGCACGCGCAGTTATATTGTTGAATAAACACTTGAACAAAATAAGTTGTTATTTTTAGAGAACAGGTGGAATGCACCCGAGCAAACTCATCACCTTACAAAAGGTGGTAGTTTTGATCGGAGTCGAATGGTGGAATCAATTACGGTGTGATTGATTTCAGCTATACCATTTGATTGTCCGCGAGAATCACGACAGATGGGCTTCTCAGCGTGCAGGTGCGTGCATATTAATGAGCCAGCTCGTGCCTATTCTGTACAGGGCTTCGTTGACCAAAGAAAGTGTTGGCCCTATTCGATCGAAAAGTTTTAGGAGTCTGCAATCACTGAAAAACCTTTCAACCACAATGGAAAATTGGAAAAATGGAAAAGACTGAACAACCTTTCAACCATTGGATGGGGAATAAAAAGATAAATGAACAATAACAATATATCGTCAATTTAAGATGATAAATTCTATGGGAATTGAAGAAATCTGAAATATACGACATCTCTTTATATGTATCTAACACTAGGCTATCAATGCAAGTAGTGTAATTAAATATTATTATCAAATAAGGATTTGCAGTTATATATTTAATTGCACTGCGTACACCAGAATGAAATTGTACTGTCCTGAGATCCTATTTCATATATAGCATTAGAGGGATGCCAAACGTTTCGTGTGTAAACTGCATATATAGGCATAAAGGCTATTGAAACTGATTGTAGAGGTGTTGTTAAAGTCTTTGTTTAGACCTGTGTTTACTGTGGTCATTCTGGCTAATTGAATATCAGTCACGTTTAGAGAGAACATACTTTAAATCATGATAGTCCGCCAACAAACAGCTTTCATATCAATTAAGTTTAAAGTATAGGCCAGTTAAACACACAGTCTCTCTATAGCTGTGTATGAACTGCAATAAATGCATATTCATTTACTGTTAACTGTGCTGTATAATTCGCCAAAGCATTGCGTACTGTATACGTATGATTATAATGCTCGTATTAAGTAACTGATTGGTTGAAGCACTATTAAGATTGATCTTCTATTGTAGATGACGTCATACCATGTTGTAGGTCTATATCTAAAATTATCCGCGATTAGTGATTTAAATTGGTTTTAGCGACTAATAGTCTTGAAAAAAAAGTTTCAAAACTCGAATCCGTATAGGCCTGTATTGATACTCTGGTGAGCTTTATTGTTTGTTTAAATTTCAATACAATACGATAGTTTTGCTTTCAGGTATTAGCAATGTTAATATTTTTAATATCAATTATATTGCCGGGAATCGTGGGGGTGTTTTGGGGGAAGTTTCTACTCATTAGTCCAACTGATCAACATTTAACTTAGAAACAGTGTGAAACGGACAATCCATCCTTATATGTAAGTGAAGTAGCCTTGAATACGACGTTAAACCACAATCGTAGTCAAACAAACATTCAGTTAGCCCTATATTGACAACTCTCGGCTTCAAGATGTAGAGGAAATAATGTAATTATATGTCGTCAGTTAATATGATGTATGGCCTATATCTTTTCAGTGCAATTAATGTAGCTTTAACCGATATAGTTTGGCAAACTTTTGTAAAATAATCTTAGGTGTTGTTTTGTGAAATATTAACTTTTGAATTGTCCAAACACCCGGTCTTTATGTCAGCAACAAACCGTAATACCCCATCTTATACAATAGGGAGTTTGCTCTGTAATCAGAAATAAGTTGATAATTACCAGGTCAGTTTGGTGATATGTTTCCAAAGAACAGAGTTCAAATCTTGGCGTAGGTCTCGTTAAAAATATATATTTTTTCTATGTATAAATCTAAACGGATTTGACTAGAATATATAGACAATAGAGGGAATATATATATATGAGATTAAAAACTATCATTACTGATATTATTGCGAGTCGTTAAGGTATCCCTCGCCGAGCCGTGTATGCTAAGTTAACTAATTTAGACCTATTATTTACATACATGCGTATTATATTGTCATAAGCTACAATGACTATCAGCTTGGTTGAATATTTTAATAACAAAATAAAAAGGTTAAATCTATTGAGTTAAATCCCTTCAAGGCATTTACTAGAAAACCACGCGCCGATGTTAATGTAAGCCTAAGTATGCACCTGGTATTTTATAGGAGTTTATTTGGAGAGACCATTGCACCACAAAAGGCCTCACTAAACCCGAAACTGGCGCTGCTTTAAACATGCGGTGTAGTTACACTTGTGGCTATTTAAACGGTTTGAAAGGTGTACATGCAGTGAATAGCCATGTTCAGCTCGTTGATAATCCCAGGAGAGACGTTTAGGAGTCAGAGGCCGGCTCTAAGTTAACCGTACTATTCATCTATTCGCTAATCTCTGAGAACACAATTGCCATTTAGCCTATTGTACAGAATTGGAGTGTGTTTATAAAAAGCTCATACACATTCAGTGCTTCTGGTCAGTCTCGGTTCTGATTGGTCCAAACTCGGTCAGTGGGTCAAACAAGGCACAATTCTCTTATAGAAGTCAACCTCTTCAGCATCATCTTAATACAGAGCGATGCATGGGCCCTCACAAATGATTGTTTTGAGAATGAAATGGTCGTTACAGCAAACAAAACAGATGTTATGTATCCAGCATGATTGCATTAAGTGTATTAATGTCGATTTAATGACTTCAAATCCACTGGTAATTTGACTCCAATTTGTAAATTCAATTAAGTGTTGAGATAAATAGATACAGGCGCAAAATATATTTTTTGGGTACTGTACAGTTAGGAATCATCAACGTAAACGTGATAAACCGTAATAGTAAGTGTTATTGTTATTAGGTAAGTTTTCTTTGTTATAACTTTGTTAACTGTGCATGGACAACTTGAATTGGCCAAGGTAAAATATTCACCATTGTTCTTTCAGATGGCTTTCAAATTCCACGAAAAAGACACAGACGTTTACAACTTCGGCTCTTTGTGCTAATTATCAAAGCTTCGAGAAAGAAACGAGGTCAGGCGAGGGATCAGTGTGAGAGTTGGTAGATTATCGTGAGATTATTGAAAAATTTGTCGTGGATTGTCACAAAGACAAATGACATGCTATGGCGGAGAGAAATGAGCAAGCACAGAAAGAACAAATAGATAAGGTACCTTAAGAAAGACAGATGAAAGAACAAGCACCGGCTTAGTGTCAGCATTAAGCTTTGACAGCGACAGTTCAAACGGAAACCAGTATCGGTTTGTTCAACAACGACTTTTATGAATATAAACAAATATTTATTTGTAAGGTTTATTTAAATCGATATCAGTCCAGTTACTAAGAAAGAAATAAATTTAGTAATTCGAAATGCGAAGCATGTTTATTGATATTACAGTGCGGCAAGGAACACAATATAAATATCCCCTTTTATCCAGCCGTTTGTGTTTCTTGTAATTTTATTTCTAATTTTAACATTCAGATAGTTATTGGGGATTAAATAAAACATAAGATATTCCAAAAACTGAAGTATATCGTACATACGCGATACGTTTACATTTTTATATATTGCATATATCATATTCTGGTATTGTATTAAAAGCCCCTGAACTTCTGTCCTATATACTTAGGTAAATTTTTAAAAAGCCGTCGCTTGAATACACTTAATTTCTAATGATAGCTTATAAAAGCTATAAAAAAAAGGCTATAACTGGGGCGATATTAACATTGATTGTGCCATGACCGTTCAACGACTCTATCGAAATTACCTATGACGTATTGCATCTAAAAGCATATGTGATTTGACCGTTGTCTGACCTCGGTCCATTCAATGGAACCTGCATATACCAGCCGTCGCGTGTTCTAGTGTTAAAAGTACTAGCGGTCATTTCTCACCTCCCCCTATACCTAGCTATGACCCCTGGTCAATCGATTAATGCAGCACGCCAATACAGCCGTCTATAACAATCCCCGGAACCTCCCTCAACTTTCTGGTCAGTTGACCATCCAGGCGTCCAACCGCCTTGTCGATTTTAACACAAACTAATAATCAATCCGCTATCGATAGATTTGGTCGGAACAAGAAGAGGCGTTATAATCAAATACGGACGCTATATTAATGTTAACATTAAAATTGATTTCCACTGAAAGTTTAATATAGTAAAAGAGTTGTGTAATTCCCCTGATCATGTAAAAATAAAGCAACTAGATATTGAGTTCAAAATGAGTTTATCGTTCGTGGGAGTTACACTACTCTTGTACAGAAGTGCAAAAATGAATAATGATCATTACATTCTCTCGAGATGTCTGTATGTTACCAATAACACCACTCGAGATTAAGATTTATTCAGAAACTTGTCGCTGGGAGTTTTTCTAGAACATAAGATGATTCATCGATTTAATTAATCTACATCACTGTGCCAGTGTGATTGCTTTTTAGAGATATAAATATCAAACACCCAACCCCAAACTAAATCGATGTGCATTCATTGTCACACTTTGACTCGAGGCTGATTTGTGTATGTCTACAAGTTAGTTCACTATATAAGGTTAGCTTTAGGTAAATGAAACTGCCATTGAGTAAGCTGGATGGAGATGTTTGGATTGGAGTCCCATCAATCGATACATTCTAACAATATATGCATGGTAATAGTCAGGTACACATCTGTGGATTTAGCTCTGCTTATTCAGCCAACCAAATGCCCCGGGTTCGAAACCCAAGGGAAGCAGACACTGATCTTTTTTTTTTGTTCTCCATTCTTATAAAAAATATAATATATAGATAACTTTATATACATAATAACAAATTATTTCGGCAGATCACACAGTTTTAAGAGGAACTCGGATTGCTGTAGAAAACCCCTCCAATGCGATGTAACGGATAACGGATGTTTTATAAGTCACGTAGAGAATCAAGCGGATCAAATGAGTGCAGAAGTACTTTCGAATTGTAAGCCGAATTTTGTCGATATTCGGCTGTAGAGCTAGGTCACCTTGACATGATACCCAACACACGGAAATCTCCCCTATCACACGGGCTCCAATCCTCCACAGCGGTAATATTAACCAATTCATTGCTCAGTTATTACAGGATATAGGCGTATCTTTCAGATGGATAAGCCCAGATTTTCCGTGAGGCTGTCCAGTTGGGAGAAGCCAGATGTAGGTCATGTGAGCAGCTCACTGGTTTCATATATTTTGTTTTTCTATATCTACAATGTATTTCAAATAGCTATATATTATTAAACGCACTAACAAAACTAATTATGAGTGAGACTGAATGGTCTAATAACGTAATAGTTGGAATTAACGCAGTATAAGCAGCCCTAATGACGTTAGAATGGAAACATTTGTCCGCTACCCATCCAATGTCAACGAGACACCATGACTTTGTTTCAAGACCACCTCCAATCCCTCCCCCAACACACACCTGCGCACACACAATATTGTTATTTCCCCGGTAAACATCCCAGTGTTAGTTAATATATAACATGTGATTATTATTGTGAAAATACGACAGACCTCAAATTAAATTGTATCGTCTATTTACGTTTCCAACTCATTTGAAACCTATTACATCGGCTTTTTTCTAACGTGATAAGCTAAATTTGAAAAGATTGTCTAGATCTGCATCAAACAAAATAGAAACATAATAGCAAACCAAAAAGTGTCCACATAAGACTTATTAACTCGCATACAGTGCCTATTTCAGTAGTGATATAGTTGGTATAAAGTAAAGCATGTGCAAATCTGTATTTCAGCATTGTGATTGTAAGATAGCATTTTCAAAGGGCTTTATAAAAATGAAACATTGGAACCTTAATTGTACGCAAAATGCATGGAATGTCCCTTCCGCGATAATTACCTGCTTTTGATCAACCACGCGGCATCTGTGTCTGTGGATCGCAGCTATACCTTTGCTTCAACCAGGAAGTTGATATAAATTAAGAGGTTCAGCATTTGCCTATCTCCGTTAAATACTCTCACTTCTGGTGTGCAGTGTTCATAGATCCACTTTTATTAAGCCTAAGTAGAATATATACCTTTAAAAAATCTATATGAATGTGTTTTTGAGCGTAATTTCAGCTCAATTAGGCGCCAGTCAATTCACGAGATACATAGATGCATTTAATTGATGATGGCCATATTGTGCTGTAATATATGTTACAAGTGTTAAAAGTGTTACAATTGTTGAATTAATTAACTTCCCTGTGCCAGTGAGATTACTTTTAAGACTGGATATATGTTAAATTTTAACTTTATGTTGACTTAACTGTATATGCCTATTACTGTGCAGTACCAGTATAAGTCATCATATATGCCTGTATAGTACTTTTCGAAAATTAGTGGTTGATTTGCATATTTTATTCGCTGACCATTTTTTGGTCTTTTCTTTAAACCTGTATACAGAAACCTCAATCAGTAGAGATTCAGGGTTAGCTGGAAACTGACGTACTGATGGACCCAACCGTTTGCGAGCTGAAGGAACAAAACACAAGTTCCATTCAACGAGCAGTCGAATGATTTAAGGGAGACGTATAGAGGCTGCACTCAGACCCCAATCAGCCATCTCTCAATGACACCGTGCCGCTGGCAAAGGAAAATAAATTCTACAGGAGAATGAAAAGCTATCGATTATTTTTTGCTATGACGTCATTGAGCCTACAAGTCGGCTATGTTGACCTTGACCCTGGCGTAATGGTTCCAGTATAAGCTCATTCCGACACCACTTGTTTCTCAGATGAAGACCGGCTGTAGGCCTATATCTGTATGCCGCATGCTAGAAATGAGGAGACAAAATATAACCTCTATGAACTAGAACTGTTGTAAGATATACTTTTTTTCGAAACATATATAATGTGACAGCAAACGACTTCTGAGATGTGTATACATGTAACATACAAGTACATAACAGCACAAGTTGTAGACATCCTCTGGTTGGGTATTAAGCCTGGTTATTCCATTGATATAGACGGCATGGTTTTCCAATTATACCAGCATGGCAGTATATGATATAATAGTGTAACAGTTTATATGTATTCCTGTAGATGTCTGTACTGTGTCAATAAGATTATCGACTCTTAGGTTTGTTTGTAGGGCTACCGCCATTCTTGATTTTTTTTGTCTCACTCATATGACCCTCCGTATCCGGCCCGTCACATCGTCCGCCATACTGCTGACATAAACCACCCTGCATGGGCGACACAGACGGGGCAATGTGACCATGGCGCAACACAAAGCCATCACAAACAGATCGTTGTCGGGTTAACTCGTATAGCTCCGAGAGCACCTTGGCAACAGGGAGTCATGTCGATACTCCCTCCCAATTATAATATATATTTGGATGATTAATTGTTCCACATCGAGTTGATGGTAATTCTTTCCAGTAACAATAAAACATTTCTAGAGACAATATCTTTCGTTAAATCATATACATTTGTGTTTTTGTTTATTTGTCGCTTGAGCATAACATTGTTTACAGAAACAGTGGAACGTGTCGGGGCTGTGTCGATGTCTAGGGTACAGTATAATCACACTGGGAAATGTTCTAACAAAATGTACATTGCTGTGACCTGAGATCAACTCGTTTACTTCAAGGTCTGAGATATTCGATAGGGAACAAGGAACCACTGTTATATTTGTATTTATCCTCACGGGAAGTGTAACTTTAAACAGACTTGAGCTTGGATGAATTTTGGGATAGGGCATCCGGACCCGAGTCTTAGCAACAGTCCCTGTTCACTCCCGTATTCTCACAGATCGAAACACATTAGGCCTTGCTATATGTGTGTTACTGTGGCATAATTCTAACGTTGCGGACGCGGTCGATGTGTTCTTGACTCGTTGTCAACGTAACCCAGTTACAACATGATTTAATCTCGCCTGGTGTAAACGGGCCACCAATCTGTGCGCATGTATACACGTATAAACGGAGCGAGATTCGATAAGTAACGACAACAATAAAAACAAAACACGAATGGCCACACAGTAGATTGATCTCAATAAGAGAGAAGCCAGGAAGGACCATACTATGCGCTAATATTACTCCCTCGGATGGTTCAATAAAATAACCAAGGTGCTTTTGCCGAAAATTAAATGGCAATGTTCCAAAATTGCACCGATAGTAGATGGTAGGAACTTCGTATGCTTTTATATTATCAGAGCTAAGGAGCAACATGAAATCATCTAGTGCTGTAGAGCACGCATTATACACACTCCGCCTCGGTGTTGCCTCACGTCTTTAATTGTTGCCAGTCAGGTTGAGGGCGACTTCCCTCACCCTTGGGCAGGCGGGGCGCTGAAGGAGCCACTTTATCTGCAATTCGGCATACTAGTTGCTGTGTCCATGTGAGTTAGGTGCACGATCGGCTTTTCTCATACTTTCTCGCGTTACTTATATCTTTAACGTCACGTGGTGTTTTGCTTAGAATAAATGATTATAAAGCCAGTAGTGCATCTTAATGGTCCATGCGGCGCGACACCATTTGCTAGGCGGTATTGTGAAGTTGGAAGCTTTGACAAAATGATTTAACCAACGATTGTGTTAGGTTCTTAAGCACTTGGAACTGCATATAGTTTGTTCACTATGGCTGAGAAACAACAAATAAAACCGTGACCTTCAAAGTTTTTGTATTATTCGAAAACATTAATTGGAGGTGACTTCTGCATGTAAACGTGTAATCCAACGTCATACACGAGAAAGGGGCTGTGAATACAGAGTTAAGATGACATTTATTCGTTTTACACCCACGCTTTTTGAATAAATTGTGTGAAAGAAGAAATCACTTTAAGTAATTTAATTTCTCACTGATATACATGCAAGTCAGTGGGGAGTTGTTGTGCATTTTATAATCTGATTATAAGACCATGAACGTAAGGTGATTATGGATAGGGCGAGTCAAAGTCTGGTTTAATCGGAGTATTCCTTAAGTCTCTAAGAGTATTGGCGTTTCTTGGAATTTGTCTTAGAACTGGACAACTGATGCGCCTATCAACCAATCTGGCACATTTGGTATTAACAGTTCTAGACGTCAGTACTCTTTGGGAGAAGGATTCTAGATAGTTATCCTCTTTGATTAGTGACCGTCTAAACTCAACCAGTCATTCATCAAAGAGAACTCTGTTTAATGACGCTTCTTTAATTATGAGATTTAATGCTATATTCAGACAAATCACCGGGATACGCAGCTGAAGGAGACGAATCTGAGATTGGCTTTTAGCGAAATCTTTCGCGAGATCAACGTTTCTATAGAAACGAAGATTTCATTACCCATGGTCATCCGGGTCTTATCAATATTGAAGAAACGATACGAGCTGTTATCCCGCTGTTTAAAGATCTTATAAAAACTCTTAGCTGGACAGAGTCTGCATATCTCTTATCATATATATTTCTGATCAGCAATAAAATGGTTTGAGGGGCCATATAAATGATGGTTCTGTAACGGACAATGTTCACAGTGACATATACTTAAATATATATATACCAAATACGGCCTACTCATATATTGTAAATTGATATCACACTCTATGAATTTTGTTATATTATTAAAACCATAGTTTTATGATTATTTAATGCAGTTCTTGACATGTTAAATTTGATAATGATATAACAAAGTCGCATTAAAATTATTATACATTTACCAAATTCATCTTATATGGAGTAACCATATTTAAAAAGTCCGTTAAATTCATAATGCATCTGCTAGCCAATTAATATTAATTGCTGCATGTATCGGCTATACCCCGACCAGTCAGTATTTATAGCATCCATACATAACTTTGTTATTCCCTTTCATCAATGATCAGAGATTGTTGCTTATTAAACCAGTAAGGAACCATCACTAAAACTGAACACGGTAAACTCCCCTATAGGCAGAATCCCCACTGGTCGACCCGTCACGCACATGCGGACATTTCAGAGATTGCGAAAACACATTGTACTGTCTGTTCATCCTCCATGCCCATGGCTATATCGACTCATCAAATATCAGCGAAAGTGGATATTAGCACGCATATTTATTTCTCTAATTCCATGGAAATGTAACAAAGTAGGTAGTGCCTGACTGTATGTATTCGCCTCAGTCCATTCATCTTCCCAACTATATTGTTCTATATAATGGACTTTCATTATTAATAATGCAGTTAAGATAGAGCCGTGGGCAACGTCGGTGCTCCATTAAACTTATTACAGTATGTGGATTTTGGCACACATGGCTTTAATCGAATGTCTATAGGCTATAATAATTCAACAATAACAATACCCTGAATAGTCCTATCAATTCCATGTTTTCATTTAATGCACGACTAAGCAAAACTACGCCTGGATATGGAAAACAAAACGACGATCATGGTTAATTGTATACAGAACATTGCATAACCTGTTTTGTTGTAAGTGGCGGTTATAGTGATGGCGGTGGTTGGGGGAGGGGGGGGGGGGGGGGGGGG
>JARFOD010160186.1:0-12041 GCA_031763545.1 Mopalia muscosa | reverse complement strand
TAATGTGACACTATCTTTGACTCATTTATATGACACTATCTTTGACTCATTTATATGACACTATCTTTGACTCATTATTATGACACTATCTTTGACTTATTATTATGACACTATCCTTGACTCATGGAGATGGCTCTATCTTTGACTTATTAATGATACTATCCTTGACTAATAAATATGGCACTATCATTGACTTATTAATGACACTATCCTTGACTCATAAAGATAGCACTATCTTTGACTCATGAAGATGCCGCTATCCCTGACTCATAAAGATGGCACAGTGTATTACTCATGCTTTGACTAGCGGAGCCAGCATCTACCTTTAATAGCTCCACAGGGTCATGGTAGGTCATGATGTATGTTGTCATGCTTTATTATTTTTTTTCTCTTTTTGTTTTTTATGGGGATAAAGAATGCTATTGATAGTTGACGATCACATGTTATTTTTCTTGCAGATATCAATGAATGTTCCGACCGAAATATTTGTTCTCGTGGAACGACTTGTATGAATACTGAGGGATCATACACATGTAAGATAACCTACTCTACTCATTCATTGTCTTAATTCCTTTTACAGTGCAACTAAGCTTTAATTAATGAGGACTGATTAGCAAGTTTGTGATTGTCTCGTAGGTGTGTTGCTCTCTATCAAATATTTGTTCTCTGTGCCCCAAATTACTTAATTATGAAAATGGTCCAATGATCAGTTTGTACACTAGTTTCACATTGAACTAAAAGCTCAATTCTAATCCAATTTAGTTTGTATCTGCAATCTGATTGGCTGTTGGGTTTATTTTGGCAGATAAAACCTAGGATTAACCGTCACAAATTTTTTACGTCACACCCACTTAATTTTTTTATAAATATGCGCTTTCAAATCCTACGGATTGCAACCAAACAAGACAGTCTATGACTTTTCATTCAGCGGTGGCGAATCCGACAAAGAAAATCCAATAAAGTTGAGTTAACACTAAAATAAAAATGGAACACATAAGTGACATACCATGTGTCATCGAATTAGAGGGTATAGCTAATGTCATCACACAGTCTAGTGCAGCTAGAATTTCTCTGCAAAGCTTGAAGACTGAGATGGAATGCTCGGCAAACAGCATGCAGGGACCAAGTAGCTAATAAATTGGGAGTGTTGACTTATTCAAACAGAAATGCATATATACTTATATTAGGAACTTAGGCACCTAAAAACAGGTATCCAGATAAATAATCTTGTAATGTGTAACTAGTCTTTGGGAAGTGTTTCAGATGACAGCAATTAAGTTAACAAAAAGCTCGTTCCCTAGAAACAAGTATACACGTGACTCATGAATATTTAGTAGTTCGCTGCAAGATACTAGATATTACAAACGATTTTTTTAGTAATAAAATCATAAAACACTTTTCTGCCGTGAGATAAATTCAACAAATCAAAGCCCACAATCCCGCTCAAATATATCTAAATCATCTCATACAACCACCATTGGCCCTATATCTGGTTGTCAAACACAACATGTTAACTGTAGATATGTAGGTCATTGCCTAGAAAGTTCATTTGAAAAAAAGCATGATGTCCTCTCTGCTCTCAATACATCCCGCGGGCGGTTGGAGGGAGCTTCAAGTTTCCCTGGTGATCTCAAGAGCTAAAGGGGAACAGGAAGCCGATCTGTTTGTAGTGTCTGTATCCCGTCCTATTGTTAGTCCTGTATTTGTCACGTCCTGTCAATCTCAATATATCCCAGCCCCGGGTGGGAGCTGGTGGGCCATGGCCCTGCAGTATACTCCCTCGGCTTCCTCGGTCGATCGTTAGAGGCGAGAAAAGAGGTTGCTTTCTGTTGCCCTGGTGTTCACAGAGCTAAAGGGTAACGGAAAGCAAATTTGTTTGTGATGTTCTGTATTTTTGTCCATCATCATATAAGTGAAACACCCTTGAGTACGACGTTAAACACCAATCAATTAAACAAACAAACAAAATCATTCATGAGTGAAATAACGTTAGCTTAAAACTATAATCAAACAAACTGAGAATCTGAGGGGAATTCATATATGGGTTAACCTGGGTTTGTTTTGATTTTTTTCAAAATGTTTCTGCTTTGACAAAAAAAGTGCTATTCCAAAATATTGACAATACTCTTCAGTTTAAAAGTTTAATTCTTTTACAGGTGTACCATCAGTTGAGATGAAGAGGGGCCCTCTACCAACACCAGGTAAATTAAAGTTATATACTGATTGTAGTAGGCATGTATGATGTCCTTGCATGTTCATCCCTCTACATGGCAGCGGGTATTATTTTTCAAGTATTATCATTCAGCTTAACTAAGCACTAGAGAAAAGTTTGCATCAAATCAAAAACGATTCACATTTTATGGTTGTGTTAGTGGAGCAGTTACCACACTGATGATACACTACCCTCATAAAAGTTATATATCCTTGGACAGGATGTTTAAACACCAATCCATCAATCAATCACTAAATTTTAAATTCTTCAATCCTGTTTCCTACATTTTTTCAGATGACTTCACATGTTTGAAGTATGGCTTTTTGACAGACTGAAAGATTTTTCATACAAAAATTAGATTTCCCATTCAAACAACGAGTTGATGTGTCTATGGCTAAGGCCTTGGTTGGTAGAAGTTTGTTCTTGTACACAGGGTCAATATGATGATATCATTTTTTGTGTTTAATTTTCATGTCCCTGGTTATTGTTAATTGCAATTTGTGACTTTACCATTAAGTTTTGGGTAAAAACTTTCATCAAACCAACACTGTTTTCTTTATTAAGATTGTAATGTGCTCAAATTTTGTTCTCAGATATGGGGTTATACTCCTCATCAGGCCAGTACAGAACCCGTGCAGAACGAATCCAAGCCATCAAAGATACGGCTGCTACATTACAGAGTCGATTACACGCGGAAGCTCACAGACTGGGAGATCAAGGCAGCAATCCGCATGGTGAGCTGCCAGAAAAAAGCTCACAACAATTGATCCACTCCTTGAAATTTGTCACTTCAGACTTGGAATAATTTTGTCAATTTTCTGTTGTTGTTGCAATTATATTAAAATGAGAAATGTATTAAAAACATTTAAGGGAAAATATGTATTTTAATGTAATAAGGGCAATTATGCTGTCTTGGGGCGCACCGCTGTAACATATTTGTCCCACAGAGCAAGCAGACAGTTGGGAGGGAGCCTCTTGTTAACCTTGTACTTTCAGATCACATGTTACATCATATGAGTGAAATACCTTAAAGCGATACTCCGGGCTGTAATAAAACGCATATAGGTACAACCGACATCATTGCTTGTGTTCAATTATGCTCCCTAGTTTTCTAATTGAGCAATGTCAATTTAATAATTGAATCTTAGACTAATCCACGCAGCCATGTCTAGGTACTTTTATCATTAAAAAGAAGAGCTCCACAAATATTAACCAATCAAATACCTTTCTTTTTAAAATAAGTGCCTGCATCACGAGACCTGCAGAGTCGACTGTTTAAACCTTATTTAAGTACATTTAATGGTAACCTTTCCAGGGATATGGGGGTTATTTCAGCCAGGAGTATCGCTTTAAACCCCAATCCAACGAACAAATCAACTCTATCACCATAAATATACCTTTATATTTGTTACAGCTGCATCTTTACCTGTGCCTACTGTTCCTGCCTCCTCCAGGGCATCACAATGGGCATATTCATCAACAGGTGTTGCTCCACGTCCTGTAGATGGCACTTTTACTCGTCATGATAGGATAGCAGGGGCTCAGGACGACTATGCTGTATTTACGTCCAATTTACCAGGTATATTATTTCACATTAATTGGAAATAAACAGATTTCTACACAGAATTAAATTCTCAGTATGTTATATTGTTTGTGTAGCAATTATTGTTTGTTGAACATGTCATTGACAATGTACACATATGTGAGAATGTTGCCAGAGCCATATCTAACCTGTGGTAGTTATTAGGTGTTATTTCTTCTGTTGTACCTGTATCAGTATAATATAAGTGTCACCTTAAATTATACTTCAACATTTTTAATTATTTCACATTTCATGATTTTGTTTGTATTAAATCAATAAATCAAAGTTGTGTTGATTCCCATGTGTTCAACTCAAGTTATGCCTACACCAGTGTAATATGAGTGAAATAACCTTAAAAAGTACAGTGTGATAAACACAAAGTGTACATTTTTCACAGGTGTACAGAGTTTGAGCAACCACCTTGAGCAGGTCGACAGGACGGATGCCCAGGATGTGGCTGCCACAAGGATCCAGGCAGCATATCGAGGGAAGACAGTTAGACAAGCCCTAGACTGGAAGCTGCCCTCAGGGAAGTCAGTCGGCAATAAACTACAGTCAGCTGGGAGCAGGCCTCGGAAAGTGAGTGGCATGTTTAGTTAACATTCTGTAATTTATAAGACCAAATCATTGACATACATATAATTGGAAAGGATACACATCTTTTAAGGCCTGTGGCCATGGCTTAGTGGTAGCGTGCACGCTTCCTAAACTCAGCCTGCTTCGATTTGGTGTTCACGGGTTCGATTCCGCCTGTCGACCTTCAGGAGTATGAGCGTGTCATATGTTGTGGCTCCGGCAATAACGGGGGAGGGTTTTAACAGGTTTTCCACCGTAGTATGGCTAGGTCCATTGTGAAGTGGACAATTCATCATCATATAAGTGAAATACCCTTCAGTACGACGTTAAACCCCAACAAACAAACAAACATCTTTTAAGCCTTGATCTCATGTTAAAAATCACATAATAAAATATTGGCATGTTATAAATATTGCCATGCCTCATTGCAGAGTAGCTTCCCTTGCAAAACACTCCAATTTAACTGAAGAGGATTTCATCACATTTAAAACGGCCCTCTTGCTAAGGGCAGTTTGTTTGAAAAGTAACAATTATTGTTTGAATACACCACCTTAATATAAGTGAAATCCCCTTAAAGCACAGTCTAAAACAACAATCAATCAGTTTGAAAAGTAATACAGGTATAATATGAAAATTTATGTCTTGAGCTTTTGCTTACTGGGCACAGCAGTTTTTGGACACACTCTGTCACAAAAAATTAGTTTCGCTTCTGTGCAGATAGCAGTTTATGGGTTACTGCCCAGTCCATAAAGTTCCATATGTCCCTTATTAGTCTCCTTACAGTGTGAAGGTGTTCACACCTGCCTGTCTGCCCCCCTGGTTCATGGGAAGTATTACTGTATTTTGAGGGTAGAAATCTGAGATCACAAATGGTGACACTATGGGTCTCCTCTGTTGCGTTTCTATGTCCCTCATTAGTCATTCCCTATATTGTGAAGGTGTTCACAACTTTGTCTGCACCTGGTTCATGGGAAGTATTGTTGTAAGATCAAGGAAAATGGCCACACTATGAGTCTCCTCTGTTGTGTTTCCCCACAGGGAGCAAAGGATTGTTATGGTATTATGTAACTCATGTTTGCTGGCTGTCTATGAGTAACTTTATAATTATGTGACTATATTTATTGAATAGCTTTATTACCAGTTACCACAGTGTGCATGTCATGGGGCAAAATTGGTAAAGCTTATTCATGTTGCCTGTATTATGAAGTTCAGCCCTATGGCTTTAAATCAATATTGGGTTACTATGGGAGGGCTTTAATTAGCTAACTGTTTCACTAGTTCCGGCTGTACAATGTACAGCTATTCAAGATTTCACAGCATAAGCCACCTGAGTTAAATCTTCTGAAATGTTGATGTTACAGTTAGTTAGATACTTGTGCAACCTGAAATTGTCCTTGCAATATTATGATGACAGAACACCTCACTTAGCCAATAAACATTGTCATTGTTGTTGCATTGCAACTGTCATTCAGCTGTCAGATTATTAGCCTTCTGTTTAAAAAGCAGAATTCCCTAAAATTGGTTTTGTTTTGAGCTTTTGTAGAGGTTAACCTTATCTCTGAAAATAAAGGAGCCCTACATTAAATGGTAATCACTAATCAAAGCCTCAGTTTGCACCAATCAAGAACCTGTGTGTATGATATCAAACAAAGGTTGAACACTTAAATTGAAAGGCAAGTCATATCTCTTAGATATAGTTCATCAAGCATGCCCTTGTTAAAGTGGAAGTGTCAGAAAGTGCTTCACAAAGTGTTGTTGCTCGTGGTCAGGGTGTGTTGTAACCTCCCTTGTCTGTCACAGGAGAAGTATGAAGATCTTGGGGAAGACAGCTCTACCTTTAGTGACATCACCATTACAGATGAGTCAGATGCCGAGTCAACTCATGGACAGGCTAGAAAGGTACATAATCAAATTAATTAATTTTTTACCTAATTCTTCATTAGTGATTTTTATAAGCCCATCATTCGACAGGATGTATTATGTTATGGGGTTGTCTGTATGTCAACTTTTTGGTTTCTGGATGTTAACTTGAAAACTGCTTATTGAATTCAAATCAAACTTAGTATGTTTGTTCTATGTGATAAGACGTTGCTTGGGATAAGTTTTGGCATATGTCAGACTACAGGGGCGCCACCTGGTGGCAAAGTCTTAACTTCAATTCTGGATTCAAAAACTTTGTGTGCAATTCAAATCAAACTCAGTTTTAGTGTTCCATGGGACAATATGTCACTAGGGATGGATCTTGGCATGTGTTGACTTACAGGTGGCACTACCTGGTGGCAAAGTCTAAATTGGGTTTCTGTTGTTAACTTGAAAACTTCTTGTGGAATTCAAATCTGCTAAGTGTGACTGCTCCATGTGACAAAACATTGCTTGGGATTAGTTTTGGCATATGTCGGATTACAGGTGGCGCCACCTGCTGGCAAAGCCTTAATTTTTTTTCTGTATGTTAATTTGAAACTGCTTCTGGAACTCGAATCAAACTTAGTATCAGTGTTCCATGTGACAAGACATCACTTGGGATTGATTTTGGTGTGCATTGACATACAGGTGGCGCCACCTGGTGACAAAGAATATATTTGGTTTCTGTATGTTTACTTAAAAACTTCTCACGTAATTCAAATCAAACTTTATATGATTGTTCCATGTGACAAGACACAGCTTGGGATTATTTTGGCATATGTCGGACTACAGGTGGCGCTCCCAGGTGGCAAAGTCTGAATTTCTGTTCTGTATATCTGATATCAAGAGGCTCCTATTTATTGAATAGTTATACCTCCATAATACATATCTTGAAAATACTACTTCTTGTATCAGATAAGCGTTTATGTAATATTTGTGTGTTTCATACTTTATTTCCATTCATATCCTTGATTTGAAAAAAAATATTTATATATATTTTGAATAAATGAAGAGAGAAAAATTAGCTTGCCTTTACCGGGATCTGAACCCAGGACCTTTGGGTTACAGGTCCAACATTATAATACATATATAGATTTTTAGTTAAAGTTGATGTCTTTGTTTAAACTAAAAGATTGGCACTGGCTTGGTTGGACGAGATTACCATTCAGGTGACCGATATCGTCGTGAAGTTTTGGAAGATGGTAGGATGGAAGCTGATCCCCTGACTCACCCCAGGTTTCGTGTTCCTGAAGTGAACTGGGACAGACCTGCTGCTGACCCTTACAGTACTTTTAATGTCTTCACTCGTAATTACCAGAAATCAGAGAGAGGTAAGACAATGCTTGGGTTTCAACATGATGCCACTGCATAGTTTTACTTTCCATTCCTTTTCAGAAGGGGAAGGTTTAAAGGGAGCTTTCTGTTGCCCTGGAGGGCTTAGTGGATAACGAGTGTGCTTTCTAAAGCTTATTTTAATGTACCGTTCACAGGATCGATTCCGTCTGTCGACCATCAGGTATATGAGTGAGTCAAAAGATGTGGCTCCAGCAATCGCAGGGGTGGTTTTTACGAGGTTTCTTCATGGTTTTCCACTGCAATACGGCAAGGAACACTGTGAAGTGGACAATCGGTTATCATATAAGTGAAATACCCTTGAGTACGATGTTAAACCACAATCAAACAACCTTTGTTTGTCAGTGGTACTCAAGGTGGTTTCCTTCGCCCATTGGTCTGGCTCGCCATATGAATGAAATAACCTCTAGCTAAGGGCGGATTTTATTACCCATTTTGCCAAATAAACTGAAAGGCATAAAACTCTTTATCCTAGTCAAGGATTTTACATTGTGTAAGTTAAAGATGCTGTTGGATGACTCCAACAAGCAGCAACCATAAAAATACACCCCATTTGACTGTACAAAATCATATTCTTTATCAATCCATTGTCTTTGCTTTTCTCTCAGAGAGGCAAATCCGAACTGGTTTAGAAAATAAACAACCCTCTGAGCAACAAAAAATGATAACAGAAACATCAGCATACAAGGATATAACGCGACAGCCATCAGGGGTGGTAACTCATGGGAGACCAGGTCGTCTGAGTCCTGAAGGAATACACAGTATGGTATCAGAGAAGTCGACTGAAACACAGAGAATTCCTGAACTTGGGCGAGGCGAGGAAAATAAAGGCAGACAACTCTGGGACCGTGATCCAATTATTAGTCATAGGTACGTAATCAGAAATAAATTTTCAGAAAAGTAGTTAGATATATGACACAGTGGACTTAAGGTGATTAAATTATGGACATCACCTCAGCATAGCTTTTCTTGTGCTAAATTCAAATTGAATCCCCAGAGGTCATTTTGGCTATCGGGATTTCAGCAATTGGATTGAATAAGTAGAACTTCACTGTACTTGTGGCCCGTGGCAGTGGCTTAGTGTTAGCGAGTGTAAACTGTGCCTGCTCCGATTTACTGTTCACCAGATCGAGTCTGCCTGTTGACCTTCATGTATAAATTGTCACATTTGCGAGGGTGGTTTTTACAAGGTTTCCTTTCGGTTTTCCATCGTAATTTGGCTTTATACAGTATGAAGTGGACAATCTGTCGTCATATAAGTGAAATACCCTTGAGTATGACGTTAAACACCAATCGAACAAACAAACACACAGTCTCCAACAATAAGATGGCAAAAACCAGTTTGGTGAAGCCTTACTAGGACTTTCAACAGAATGATTGTTCAAATTTACTTGGTTCTTTCATTTTGTGTATTTTTCTTTGACATTCAAATGGTAATTATGGCCAACTTTTTTTTGACAAGTTAATTTATGAGCACAAATTTCTACAGTTTCACCTGTTTGTAACACCCATGTTAAATGTGTCGATAAATAATAAAAGGTTTTGTTTTAAATTTTTATGCTAATCAGATGCCATCCTTGTGAATGTCAAAATAAATAACTAAATAAAAAAAACCCAAATTTATCTTTTTCAGGAGTGAAGATATTCGATCCCGCCTTGTCTCTGCTAGTTTTCATCCAACTACTGACAATTTTACAGAAGACAAAGATGAAGACCTCACCATAGAGGGAGATAACTCTTACACTCAATCCTTTGACAGGTTTGTCTCTTTCAAACCATCTCGGGATGTTCGGTTCACAGTCTGGGTACATTTACCTCTGAAAAGCAGAAATGAATTTTGTGATATTCACTTTTCTCTCAATTTGAGTGGTCATGATCTAACATAATTTTTAGAGAAACTTGAGGAGGTGTTGTGGAGCCTTTCTGTCAATAAAGTTAAAAGTTCGTCACACTAATTTTGTCAGCAGCTTCAAGGCATATTTGCTCATCACTGTTAAAATGTTTTGACAATAATTAAGGTCTTATTTTCAAAATTGAAATGAGCAACGAGATGTGGCTCGGGTAATATCTGTGGTTTTTATGAGGTTTCCTCCCTGTTTTCCACCATAATAAGGCAAGGAACAGTGTGAAGTGGACATTCCCTGGTCGTATGAGGTGAAATACCGTTGAGTATGACCGTAAACCCCAATCAAACAAACAATCAAAATTGAAAATTAATAGAATTTGTAACCATCTTATTTGTAAACCAACTCTGCCTTGAGCATGATAGTGAGTATGGTCTTGACCTTGCTCAGGATTTGTGCTCTGATGAGCACAGATGGCATTCTCAATATTTTTATAACCTCAGTTTTCTTACACAGAGACTGGAGTCCACTCGGCTGGACAATAAATATCATTTTGAGCATACTCAACGAAGTGGATTACCTTGGCCCCAGATCACAATGGATTACACTTGACAATTCCATATCGTTTTCTTTCCTGTAACATGCCTTTTATCTCGCAAACACAGTGTTAATATCTTAACTCAGTACAACAAGGATTTGCTTGTTTGTTTGATTGGTGAGTCACATGAGGTGACTGGCAATCCCAGGGTCGGTTTTTACTGGATTTGCTCACTTTTTCCAATGTATTAAGGCAAGGAACAATGTAAAATGGGCAATCCGTCATCATATAAATTGAATACCCTGTATAACGACATAAAAAACTAAATCAAACACATCAAACAAATTCTAGCTGTAGTTTCAGCAGCGTTGCATACAACAAATTCAAGGTTTAATTAAATATGATTTGCTGTCAGCAGTGAACCAGAAGAAGCAGCAGCAATCCATAGACAGAATGTGGAATCAGTTGCCATAGAAACTCAAGGAGCACCAGAAGTGAAGCAGAGTTATGTAGCCCATGAAGAAGATTTTGTGGAGTCTGAAGTATCAAGTGTGGCAGAGGATGAATTCCCCATTTCTTTTCCTTCTAAAGTAAGAATGGATTCATTTTATGTGTTTAAATTGCAGAAAAACAAACCTGTTTCTGTCTACATATTCTCAGCTCTTGCCATACTTGTGCATACGACTATTATATATCAGGGGGATTGTGTTAAACAATTTGTATTTGTCCTGCCTTGTCTTTGTTTGCTGCCAGTGGTCTTGATTGGGCTTTCCTTCACCTGTTGGGCTGACAGGCAGTCATGTGATTAAAATAAATTAAGAACGCTTTTAACAAACAAAGAAATCCTGTTACCCGTGACCTCTCAGAGCAAGGGTAACATGAAGCCAATCTGTTTGTGATGTCTTTGTGTACACAACATGTGTACCATTGCTGTTGTGGCAAAAATTCTAGTTGAAGTACTAGATCGATCTTCAAAATAGCTTGACATCATCTAATATTGGATACAATTTAATAGTCCTTCGAGCAACCAGCCTCAGTATTCTAGCAGACTTTGTTTCTATTATAACAGCACATACGGTCTATTAATGTAAAATATTGTTTTCAGTGATTTTGTTTTGTTTTGTTGGTTTTTTTTTTTAAATTACATTTGTAACATCACATCCAACAGATATCTCTTGAGAGCAAGTCTCACATGGGACCTAGTGAGGCCCAACAACCTCCTCGGTTTTCTCCAAATGCACTTGAGAGGAAAATGGCAGCAGAATTAAACCTTCTGGAAAGTATGGAAGAGTCCATGAGACAATTGACAGGGGTGGAAAGAAGTAGAGCAGTGTCTATGGCACAGCAGGAGACTGTTTCACTGGCTCAGATTCTCAAGGTATCCTCTTGTAGCTTCCAATCTTTTTATTGGGCTATTGTATAACCTTATTTTGTATTTGTCAAAAATTAATAGGTTTTACTCATTTTTAGCTAAATGCTCAGGGACTAGCTCTAAACAAAAAATTTCTGAAAGCCTATTAACTGTTGGGTTTTGCCGAGTTTGTTAACCAAGTTCTCTTGTTTAAGGCAACCCAGTGATCGTGTTAAAGACGCCCTCCTCAAGAGCCTCAGCACTCACAACTTTGAGCATGGCTGTTATGTCTTTACTTAGCACTCTAGGTAGATTAAATTTCCAACTTTGCTAAACATATTACATTTTATCATTGTGCTATTAATGTTGGAGTACAGCACAGCATAAAACCCCAATCAATCACTTTATTGTAGACTTATATTTTTTTTATTAGTGTTTTACGGGATAGTGAAGGGTTTTTCTTTTATAAATGTGTCATTTGAATTAATGCTAAATGGTGGAAAAGCAAAAACAAATAGTGTAAACCCCTCTATGTGACCTAGCGGGTGGTTGGAGGGAGCTTCATGTTGCCCTGGTGCTCTCAGAGCTTAAGGGGAACAGTAAGCCGATCTGTTTGTGGTGTCTGTATAGCGTCCTGTTGTTGTACTGTATTTGTCCAGTCCTGTCTTTGTTTGTTGCCAGTG
>JARFOD010160175.1:0-12041 GCA_031763545.1 Mopalia muscosa | reverse complement strand
GATCTTCTGAAAAAAACAGACACTGGGATTCCATTAATACATCCGTCAAGTACTCACTTAGTCACTCCTTTTGAGCTTACAGGATGTCATGCAAACTGGGTTCAATCAATCAATAACGTAAAGGTAAACCTGCTATCATAATCTACCAGAAAATAGTTCAAGGAATGAGGTAAATTTAAAATCAAATGTAGCAAATAAGAGGTCATCACAATATATAAGAATTATAGATACGATAAAGCTCCAGTATTTATATTAAGATTTCTGGGAATTATTAATATAATAGTGTCCTTTGTTGTACCTTTTTTAATATTTGAAAAGACAGAATTCCTTATCTTTTAATATGATCACTTTATCTAGAAAAGAAAAGAAAATGACCAGCGTAGACAACTTAATTAGTCTATTAGATCGTTGTTGGGTTTTCGTTTTTCTAAATCACTTAAACCATGTATGTAGGCTACAATACCATCATATCTGTTAAACCTGTTCTTTGTTGTTCACTTCACTTTTAATAATGGCCTGCTATTCACGTAACTCCAGTCTTTATCCTAAGAATTCTGTGATAACTGATATAATAGTGACCTTTGTTGAACCCTTTTTAATATGCATAGGGTTACACATGTAAATGCCCTCTTTGTTGTTCTCTTAGAAAACAGTTTACCAGCAATCGTGTAACTCCTTCAAGGCAGGATATAAGATCATGGGTTATACAATGTAGCTATCATTAACTGTCTTCAAATGACCATCGATCGCCTGTGCCTTTGTTCATAAACAGAGTTGTGTCAGAAAGAATTCTGAGAACGATCAACAGCTGTGCTTTTTCTCGTTAATCTTCTCTAGTTTGAGGATAACCTTACAGTACCAGATATCATTCATTTGATCTTAACAGAATCGTGGTGTTTATTGTGAAATAAAAGACGACATAACAGTTATTACCTCTTTATTCGGCACAATCAAATAAAAGAGTTCTGTTAGAATGTTATTAAACACACACTTAAACTGGAAAAAAAAAAAATGCATTTTGAAGTAGTACGATTCTTGGAAATGTACGTCCTTGTCCGGCATATATAACCGTTCTCTTTATTAAAAATTAAGAGGATGCATAAAGGATATACTGCAAACGACGGTTTAACAAATCTTGGCCAAATTGGAACATTCGTCCTTCACTCAGCTTTCTTGAACATAGCAAACATTTTCATCTTTCACTCAGTTTTCTTCAAGAAAAATAAAATATTAATATTTATCCTTCCTTCCACTTTCCCAAGGAAAACCAAAAATATTCACGCTTCAATCAGCTTTCCTAAAAAAAAAACCCAACAAAACTATTGACCGTTCACTCGGCTTTCCCGAAGAAAGCCAAAATATTCATCCTGTACTCGTCTTTCCTGAATAAAACAAAACTAGTCATCCTTCACTCAGATTTCCTGAAGAAACAAACATATTCATCCTTCACTCGGCTTTCCTGAATAAAACAAACATATTCATCCTTCACTCCGCCGGCCATAAGCAAACAACATATATTCGTTATTCAATAGATATTCACTTTTTACTATATTGTTTACGTCATTTTTCTATCTATGTTATATGCATCCAAATTGTTTATCACAATGATATGTTTCAGCTACAAAGAGCACCTAATACAAGGTCACCCAGAACCGGGCAACAGATACTAGCTCAGCCGCCCAGACCACGCTTACAAACAGTCATACAATATTCATTATATATCTGTAGACAATTACATTCGCTTACCAGAACACGATCCCCGAATACCCTGGAGTTAATAATAACCAATACCAAACAGATTGCCAGTCGCCCAAAGGTCTGCCAGAGAAGCAAAACTTCTATAGCTTATACACAAACAACAATCTTTACGATTAAATAACGATTTTTGAGATATTAAATGTTGTTGTGTTGCAGGTAAACCGGCTTTAAATAAAATATATTTCCATCTAACATTGATTAAAAAAATATATTTTTTATCAAAGGAGGGTTTACAACACCATGAACAGGTATATAATTCAGCATTTGCGTAACATCTCCGGTAATT
This sequence comes from Mopalia muscosa, assembly GCA_031763545.1. Lineage (NCBI taxonomy): Eukaryota > Metazoa > Mollusca > Polyplacophora > Chitonida > Mopaliidae > Mopalia > Mopalia muscosa. Next base: position 9,997 of record JARFOD010160175.1, on the reverse strand, counting down.
TATCAGACGTTGATTCTGTGATGAATGCCCTATCATTGTATTAATTATTTCTATGCATTATTGTGAAAAGCTGCCCGACAGTAGACACGTGAGGTAAATTTAATGGGATAATAGCAATCATGCAGTGTGTGAATATAATCCGTGTTTGGCGAATTAACAACACATAGACTCATTTCAAGACAACGATAGTTTGGAATTAATCAAGAACGAATATTTAGTTTTGAATTACTAACCTAAATAAAAGTTTGTTTTCCTGTACCGGTACTGTTATAAACAGTCCCAACATACTGAGTTAAATAACAATGTCTCATACATGCTTGTATATTTTGTAGTTAATTTCGTCAATGTGTCATTGAGCGTGTTTTCGTGAACTGGATGACACCTCACACACGGTCAATGTTTTCTCCACAAATCTTCACTCAACTACTTTATTGTATTCAAGGGATACTTAGTACTATAGTTTGAAAGCGGAAGCAGTCTGGCTGTTTAAATAAGAACCAATCATTAATTCACTGTCAAGAAATCATTTATCACAGTATCACAACTTAACGGGAGTGTAATCAGTGTATTTAAAGTCCTAGATCTTGTGTAACTGTTACCTTGTCAACTGTTATCTCTAGATAAACAGTGCTAATAGATGCCTGCTTATCCGGACTCCTGCACACTAAGATTTCTCAATCTCTGTAATAGGTGCTCAGAATTAGACAATCAGATTTTTTATTTATTCATCAGGGAAATTTCGTCTTTGTAATGTTCCTTAGAGTACATCCGTATCGATTCTCAAATTAATTGGTTCCTTTTACGTCTCGGTAACAAAAAGCACGATTTCCAGAGACTTCTTCTGTTCGCCGATCACGACTAACTGTTCCTTCACAACTTCTGCCACCGATCCATCTTTGCTTTACAGTTTTGACCTATCTGTATATGTTTCAAGGGTGAATGTTTGAACTACTTTGATAAAGAAGAATGCTTGTGGAGCGACCTACCGATATATCGATTCATGGTAAAACAAATCAACCAAGCAATGAACCAATCCATCAATCAATCAATCAATCAATCAAATAAATATACACTTGATGAAGTTTAACAACCAATAGTGTTGATATTCACATGTAAAATAGAATCTTTTTTACAGGCTGTGGTAAATTTAAATTAAGCACAGTTGAATTTTGATGGAGAATCGTTGCCATTCTAATATTCTTGCCACTTTCTCACGAGAAAGTATTTGTGTTTAGTGCTAGCGAAATACTAGATTGTTAGCTTGTACATATATACAAAAATAAAATGGAATAAGTGGTGTTAGGAACAGTACTGTTGGTTTTTGTTAGGAGATATCCAACATGTCAATATATGTGTGATTTAGCTGCTAAAATGACGGATAGTCTCTCGAGAGAATGAATTCAGTCTTGCCTGTTTGTCTGGAAAAGAAAGTGTGTTCTGTTAAAGGTAAACGACATCGATGCTGATCATCAAGTTACTGTGTAATATGGTAATTTAGAATGGCAGTGTTTGAAAGTAGAAAGTCTGGAACTGATTTTGAAGAAATTGCGTTATGTAAACATTCCATGTTTGTTTGTTGAACTACATGTATCAACAGACCTTCCGGATTCCATCAATACATCCGTCAAGGATTCACCTACTCATTCCCGTTTTGAGCTTTTAGGATGTCATGGAAAGTGGGTTCGATCAACCAATAACCTAAAGGTCAGCCTTCACTCAGAATCTACTGAAGAGTAGTTCAAGGAATGAGGTAATTTTCAATCAAATGTAGCAAATAAGAGGTCATTGCGATATATAAGAATTATATATTTGATAAAACTCCAGTATTTATACTAAGATTTCTAGGAATTATTAATATAATAGTGTCCCTTGTTGTACCCTTTTTAAATATTTGAAATGACAGAATTCTTTATCTTTTAATACGATCACTTATCTAGCAATAAACGATAATAAAAAAAAATGACCAGCGTAGACAATTTAATTAGTCTATTAGATTTTTCTTAGGTTTTCTTTTTTCCAAATTACCTAAACCTTAAGCATAGGGTACAATACCATCATTTCTGTTAAATGTCTTCTTTGTGGTTCTCGTCGAGGAACAATTTACCAGCAATCGTGTAACTCCTTCAAGACAGGATATAAGATCACAGGTTATACACTGTAGCTATTATTAACTGTCTTCAAAAGACCATCGATCACGTGTGCCTTTGTTCATAAACAGAGTTGTTTCAGAAAGAATTCTGACAACGAGCAACAGCTGTGCTTTTTCTCGTTTATCTTCGCTAGTTCTAGGATAACCCTATAGTACCAGATCTCTTCACCGTAACGGATTTTAAATGGCATAAAATAAACGGTTTTAGCAACAACAACAAAAAATCTTTTCTGGGTCCGACATACGAAATATATCATGTACTGAATGGAGAGGTAGAGCTATTTCGCGCTCTTTCATACAAATGAAATTTAAATTTGAAGAAATCGGTGAATGCATGACAGAGAGTGATGATGAAGAATTGTTGGCGATAGGGTTAAACATGGAGGAACCGGGAACTTTGCTCTGTCATACTGTTTAATTTGTACAACCATAGACAGACAGGCTACAGTTACTCGCTACTATACGGATTGAGGATTCGACAATTAAGCAGACAAAAATGAGTAACAAAGTTTTCAGATGTAAACAAAAACAAACAAAAAGCTTCTTGACAGATCAAATGCATTCGCTAAATTTAAAACATAAATTTTTCGAGTCAATTATGCCTACAAGCCTGTGCACGCTCAGAATATGACATTAGTACAATCCCCTGGCACAATCCAGAGGATCTGAACTAATTGAATGAACTTACCTTTTCATATTAATTTAGTCAGTCGGCGTCTAAATGTAATCCAACTTTATTTCCAAACTGGTTAAACGTGAATCACAGATATCACATTGTTTTTCCATGTCCCAACGATTGATTTGAATTGTACATAAGTCTACTTCGTGGCACGACCAAAAGTTATACGAACATTATCCTAAATCCTTGTTAATTTGATTTTTTCTGTCAGTTTTAAACGATGTCTCTGAGAAATAAACTGCTTCTTGATAAAAATCCATTTGCACTGCTATCGCGTCCATGTATGTCTGTCCCTGTTGGCGGAAATGTTTGAAAGCGATTTGAATGCATTGTGTGCACTGTTTGACCTATGATAATTTAAGTGACGTAATTGAATCTATGTTTGTTGAGGGTGGAATATGTCTTACATTGTGTTTCTTTCTCTCGATTCTTTTTCATTGCTAACATTTTGTAATATAACATTTGTTGAATTTCACCATTAACACACCAACTATGTTAAACTATGTCATTAAAATTATCTCTGGTGGATTTTCCAAAACACCTCCCAGACTAACTTTTCCAAAACCCGTCCCTGACTAACTATTTGGACTCGTCCGATTAGAATGTTGTGAGCGCGTGTCCAAAGACTAATAGAACTGTACCAAGATTTTCAATCACGGGGGCCATACGCTATGAATTAACGTTTTTAAACACTGATTGATCGAGGACAATCAGTATTTAGTAATTAAATTTTGTAGATAATAGAATAAAAATTATGTTCAAGCGACTGCCGTCTATTGCGAATTATAAGACAGTTGAGGCGGACGAGTTTCTACATCATGTAAAATAAACTCGACCACCTCAACGGTCCTAAAATTCGCAATAGACGTCAGTCGCTTGAACATTATTACCTAATTGGATGCCTTCATAGTGAGAGGAATATAGATGACATAACAGTCATATGAATATCCGCTGTTAAATATTGTGTTTTTACTCCATCCTTAAGTCATATCAGATCTCGCCCGCATGTTGTTATATTTTAAGCTTTGTTGATTTTGTTAAGTTATCTCAGAGACATTGTAAAATATCGAATATACCTATATTGTGTGAAGATAAAAAGAGGATTCTCACGGGGATGTTCACGTTTTTGTACCTATTGCCGTGTTCTCCATGTGTGTAACATTAGTGGTTAAAACCAACGCACCGAATTTTCAACCACTTATGTTATAAATTTTAACATATTGTTTTCATCAGACACAATAACAGTCAAGCTATGTATGGGATTCAAGAACACGAGATTCCATGAGGCTGGGTACAGTGACGTTTTGTAATAGCCTCAATAATGTAGTACTTGAGACAGTCTCAATAACCCTCCATGGGACAATCCTGTTTGATTTCCGGAGTATATGGAAGGTTTGTCTGTCCACTTTTCACCTCCTAAATCTTCTGGAAAATTTGATTTCTCACCAAGACTCAATCTTAGGACGTAGTGACATAGCAGTATGGTATTAAGCGGCGAGACAATCTTCCTCGCGAAACAGGGTCCAAATGTTTATCAAGAATCTTGGTAGACATTTTCACGACTGTGTGTAATAAAACGCGGTATATACCTTACCCCTTATAAGGAGTTAATGAAACAATAGCGCCTGAAACTAAAATGTATATTCCTCCCCCACAAAGACATATAATAGCGTAAAAGAGGAACACAACTCCGAAAGACCTAGTAGTTAAATCAGTTCTCATAACTATAATTATCTTAAAACAAATTTAAAACTTTTTCTTGAACAAACTGTGTTTCACAAATTTACCAAATATGTATATATATGGTGCTGACCTTTTCTCGAGATGTTTAACAGTTACACATAAAAACTCGATATTTTTTTCTGTCCCGAAACCTAAAAAGTGAGAGGATTCATACATTTTAATAATGTGGCAGTGTTATTAATATAAAAACATTTAGTTTAATGTTTTTTATATTAACGTATAGAAAGAAAATGTTGCTAGTCTCCAGGAATGATTCGATATGGCTATATACTGGCTATCGCGCCGAGAATTTTAGATGACTGTGTCACAGAGGAGCAAAAGTCTGCTGAATTTTCATGCGATAAATACTGAGAATAAATTTTTTGCGTTTCTTTAAAAAAATCATGTTTGGCTTGGTCATTGGCTTCACCATTCACACATGTTATGACCCTGAACTTGAAATTTCAAATATAGAAAATGTGAATGGCACAGTATGGCACTATAACTGGTAACGAAAGTTGGTAACGTTATTGAAACTGTTTGAAAGAGAAATTAATCTGAATGCTATATATTGTTAATAGACGTTAATACTCGTTTTTAACGCATTTTAACGACTAAAGACAGGTACATTAAACAACACAAACTCAGCAGTAATATCTGAGAACTGAAAGTATACGAACTGTATAGGTTTGAGAAATTGGTATGATCATGAAAACTGCTAATTATTAGCTCTATAATGTATTGACAAAATTGGATTAAATGAGTCACTGGTTTTAAATACATGGATGGAGGGCGAAACGAAACACACAGATGTTGTTAACCATATTTATAAAGGAATGTGTCGTATTTTGCTTACATGAGTTTAATCATGTTTGGTAGATATGAAAGTTTTACTGAGAGATTGCCAAAAGGAGAAGGCCGTGTTATTAATTAGATAAACTTGAACGCTTCGAGGCTGACAGGTGATCCAATGAAACTGTCTATGTAAATACCAGGAAATTAAATTACAAAATTTAAAACGACAGATATTTGCAGCGGAAATTGTTTATAACAAGAAGGGAAACCATAAGAAAATAATGTAGGCCTGACCAAATATTGGTCTCACTCGTCGGAGGTTTCCAATTTGTAATCAATCAGTTATACCAGAGGACTTAGAAAAACGTACATATTATTTTACTTGACCGTTATATAAGGCGGATAGGTTATATTAAAGTATCTTAAAATGAAGCACTTTTAATAATGGTCTGCTATTCACGTAACTCCAGTCTTTATCCTAAGAATTCTGGGAATTACTGATATAATAGTGACCTTTGTTGAACCCTTTTTAATATACTGAGGGTTACACAACCAACAAATCTGTTAAATGCCCTCTTTGTTGTTCTCTTAGAAAATAGTTTACCAGCAATCGTGTAACTCCTTCAAGGCAGGATAAAAGATCACAGGTTATACACTGTAGCTATCATTAACTGTCTTCAAATGACCATCGATCACGTGTGCCTTTGTTCATACACAGAGTTGTTTCAGAAAGAATTCGAAAAACCAGCAACAGCTGTGCTTTTTCTGTTACTCTTTGCTAGTTTGAGGATAACCCTATAGTACCAGATCTCAGTCACTTGATCTTAACGGAGTCGTGGTATATATTGTGAAATAAAAGACGATATAACAGTTATTATTCCTTTACTCGGCGCAATCAAATAAAAGAGTTATGTTTTGTTAGTCTTTGGGTTTACTAAACACAGAGTAAAAATGGACAAAAAAGGCATTTTGAAGGAGTACGATTTCTGCAAATGTACGTCCTTGTCCCATGCATATACACTGTTCTCTTCATCGATTCTCTCCTAATTGATGTCAATATTCGTGATAACTAATATCAACAAACTCAGTCGACTACTTGAAAAAATAAGTTTGAAACGAAGGAATGGTAATACACCAGTAGGTGTAATCATTCGTTTATTTGTTATTCTACATAATATGACATTCCATCAAATATTTTTATCTTCATTTAAGGAAAAATTGTAAGAAGTGAGTTAAATGCAAGTTTGCTTCATGGTCAAAAATGTCTTGTTGAGTTACTTAAAAACTGTTCTTAAGTAAAATGGATTTGTTTATAACTACGGCGCATGTGTGAGGGAATCGTAATGTTATACCTTGAAAGAAAAACGGGATTTGGAGGAAATGTGAGAAAATAAATATAGATTGGCGACTCTATTTCAAGCTACATCTCTTTGGAATGGGGTTGTGTCGTGGAAACACCGGAACGCGCTTACTAATTGAATGTAATAAATTAGGAAACCTGATTAGTGTAGTAAATACTACCTATACACACGTATAGACAGTAGTTACATTTGTTCATTTTTAAAGATAGATTGATTGATTGATTGGTGTTTAACGCCACATTCAGCCGTATTTCAGCTATGCAGTGGCGCGAACATGCTGTCAAAACTGTTTTATCCAACACGAGGAAGACAAATAGGTTACAACTGCTTAACGATAACAATTATCAGTAACATTTGTTTTAATATAGCACAACCCTACTTCCTATTTAATAATACTGTGGTTGACATTTAAACGCATAAAGTGCCATACATGTGCTTGGCCACAAAATACTTGGTCTGCTGTTTTATAAAAACATCAGGTGGATATTTAATTAGACACTCAATTTGGCCTCAGGAGATATAAAACATATGTTCATCTATTTTTTGTGTGGAATATGAAGTGAAAATCCATTATCTCGCTTTCCGCTCAACGAGTAAAATTTACAAAAAAGTCCATTTGAATCAGTGAAAAATAACGCACGTTATTGGTCAGAAGCTCGATGACGTAGGCGTGTTGGGCGACGCCATCGTGCAATCCCCATACGGCTACATCACAAATCCGAATTTAGACTTTAGCGCCCCTAGCGACAAGATCTTAATAATTAACTCTATAGAGTGATATCTATTAAAGAAAACATAATCGTTTGTTATAGTTTAACACAATATGGGTTATTCAATACCGCAAATCACCACAACAGACCAACATCTTTATAGCTTATTGTCTGTATTCATGAATATGAATATAGAGTCGGATCTATGAATAAAATTGATCGATTGATTAATGATTAATGCGTGAAGATTGTCGCCCTTATATAATGACAAAAACATCAAAACGGGATAATACGTGTCGATTTTTTTGCTTGATTAACTGATAAATCGATTGGACGTACCGTCACATATTATGGACACCCGCGTTAACAAAGACTGAGGACAGGGTCATCTTTGAGGAATGGCTGGGCTGGTTGACTTTCAAGCAAATACCTCTCCACAAAATGGCAAATCTGATCGATTTGTAGCAATATTTCTAAAGTGACCCTTTCCGTATATCTAATCCTAGATCAGTTTCTAGACGTGTTTTTTTCAGATAACAGTATGGCATGTTTGTTGGCGGACTAAATTGAATGGAGCAGGAAATAGAACTGTTCTCGGATGACGGGATATACATTAGTTTATTTCCCTTTCCCATATTGAACTAAATGGGGTGTTTGATTAGAATTGTCCTGGATATAGCTGTAGCTTTGATTGTCATTCTACTTCATCGAGTAATGCTCGGTCAATGACTTCTCTCGGGGAAAGTTAAGGGTCCACTGGTGAAAATTTCAAGACTTTTGCTTAGTCTGAAGAAAGCTTAGGTACTTAGTTATTTGAATCTGAACCTACAAATTTTGTATTTGTTTGCGTGTCGAAATGGTCTTAAAGAGTTTAATTACTGATAAAATATATGAAGTGCTATAGAGTTTATATTGGAGACGTGAACTATTCTGCTAGAAGTACACAAGATCATCCACTGCTACCAGAGCGAGATTCAAAAGACCAACCGGCGGCATTGTTCGAGCATTTGTGCTAAAGTCAGGATAACCAAAGAACTCTCTGAATCACTGTTAATACAAGTGTTTTTCAGCAACCCCTAATATAAATATACATTAATTTGGAATCTGTATCACCGAATTTTCTACATATAAATCCTTGCGAGCAATCAATTTCTGATAAACAGCTAATTAACTACAAAAATGACCTTGTTTTGAAATCTCCATGTGTGTACCATTATTGTTTAAAACCAACGCACGGCATTTTCAACCGCTTATGTGATAAATTTGTACATTTTTTTTCATCAGAAACAATAACAGTAAAGCTATGTATGGGATACAAGAACACGAGATTCCATGAGGCTGGATACAGTGACGTTTTGTAATAACCTCAATAATGTAGTACTTGAGACAGTCTCAATAACCCTCCTTGGGACAATCCTGTTTGGTTTCCGGAGTATATGGAAGGTTTGTCTGTCCACTTTTCACCTCCTTATGTCCTAAATCTTCAGGAAAATTTGATTTCTCACCAAGACTGAATCTTAAGACGTAGTGACATAGCAGTATGGTATTTAGTGGCAAGACACTCTTCCTCGCGAAACAGGGTCGAGATGTTTATCTCATAGACTGTATAAGATAATGATTATCTCGATTGTAATTATTAGTTTCCATATTGTATTGACAAAAATGGATCAAATTAATCACTGGGATTTAATACATTAACCCACAATTGTACTTAACAATATTTATAAAGGAATGTGTCATATTTGGCTTCTATAGGAAATCGAACTGAATTGAGCCCTGGGGTTTAAACATGTTTGGAAGACATGAAACTCGACCCAGAGGCGAGTGCCCTACAGACATTTTTTTGATTGCCAACAGGAGAAGGCCATATTATTAATTAGATTAAATTGAACGCTTCGAGGCTGACAGGTGATTCAACGAAAATGGCTGTGTAAATACCAGGAAATTCAATTAGGATTTTAAAACGACAGATATCTGCATCGGAAATTGTTTATGACAAGAAGGGAAGCCTTAAGAAAATAATGGTGGACTGACCAAATATTGGTCTAACTCGTCACAGCTTTCCAATTTGTAATCCATCAGTTATACCTGAGATGACGTAGAAAAAAGTAAATAATATCTTACTTGACCTTTTTATCAGGCGGATAAGTTATATAAAAGTATCTTAAAATGGAGCCCTTAATGGTCTGCTATTCACGTAACTTCAGTATTTGAAATGATCACTTAAAACTACCAGACCAGCATATGGTAGCCGTCGCTATTGGACTCTTATCCGAAATACCAGTTCATATAGATAACCTTTTAACTTTCCCTAAATTTCCGTGTTACGGTTTAAACAAATTGTCTAACTTTTGCATGCCATTAGTGACAAATGTGTGTGAAAGTTAACGAATGAATATTTCCTATCAGAGGGGTAGTAAATGTACGCTATCTAGACTCCAGCTGACTTACCTTCTTTTTTTGTAGGAGGCCGGGTGGCTGAGCGGTCTATGTAGCCTGCATTAACTGCTGGCGATTCGGTGCCTAACTCTGAGGGTCGTGGGTTCGATTCCCGGACGGGTTTCAACCTACAAAATTTTCT
>JARFOD010160164.1:0-12041 GCA_031763545.1 Mopalia muscosa | reverse complement strand
CGGGTGGAAATTAATTTCGGGCAGGGTAGAAATGAATTTAGGGCCGGGTGGAAATGAATTTTGGGGCGGGTAGAAATGAATTTCGGACCGTGTATAAACTAATTTCGGGGCGGATGAAAACTTATTTCGGGCCGGGTGGAAATTTATTTAAGGGCGGGTAGAAGTGAATTTCGAGGCGGGTAGAAATAGATTTCAGGTGGAAATTAATTTCGGGCCGGGTAGAAATGAATTTAGGGCTGGGTGGAAAAAATAATTAAGGGTCGGGTATAAATGAATTTCGGCCCGTGTATGAACTAATTTCGGGGCGGGTGAAAACTTATTTTGGGCCGGGTGGTAATTAATTTAGGGGCAGGTAGAAATGAATTTCGGGGCGGGTAGAAATGAATTTCGGACCGGGTGTAAATTAATTTCGGGCCAGGTAGAAATAAATTAATGGCCGGGTGGAAATGAATTTCGGGCCGGGTAGAAATTTTAAAAATATATATGAAAAAAATAGAAAAAAATAAATTCATGTCCCCTATGAGCCGATGTCGTGTTTCCCGTCAAATTAATTATGTTTGAAACAAAGTATTTTGTTAATGAAAGACAAAGCTAATTAAATGCATGGGTTTTTTGTGCAACAAGATAACTATATTAACTGTGTTGCAAACCATTATTTACAGGGAGCCAACAACAGAGGCTGGGTTATCCGGTAACAGCTCCTGCCCACTGTATCATATTGGAAAGACGGGAGACAAGAGATTGGGTCATGCGGATTGTGCCGTGCTGATACCATTTGTGTGTCAACGAATTGAAAAGGGATGTTATTGTTAAACTTGTTGTTATTTTTAACTGGCTAAGATTATTCAAAAAAAAAAAAAAAGGTTTATTAGGCCTACCTTCAAGAAGAAATAAATAAACGTCAGTTGCAAAAACCCACCTTTTTTAAGACTTTCTGACGTTTTGACGTTTCTTCTGTCATAGACCAGAAACATAAGTTTATTATTTGTTATAGTTTATGCCTTATGCTATTTCTTGGGCCAAAACCTAGCTTAAGTTTTCTTTGTATAACCAGTAGCAGAATTATATCAAGCAGAAGTATGAAATCAGCCATTACCCAGTCTCAACAGCATTGTGACCAGTCCGAGTGTTGAAAAAGCGCCCTCTAGCGAGACATAGAGAAACCGCGAAAGACATTAATTGGATGCGGAATAATGAGTAAATCACGCTAAATCCATTTCTATCGCTTTTCAAAGGTTATATTTTCCCATAAGGCGTCCGTGGATTCTGACATTCCAACTGCTCGAACCGAACGAAATACACCATTTCTTGCGCAATGTGTCATATGGCACTATGAAAGTCCACTGAAAGTCGCAATGCCTTTGAGACTGGGTAATGGCTGGTTTCATACGTATGTTTGAACTTCGGCCAGTAGCCATTAACTTAAAGATCGTCAACACGATAAATTTATATATAAAAAATAATTTCCAACAGTAATGGACAAATTTAAGGCATGGCCAAATGAGATTAAATTCTTTTAAACGGTCACGGCCGTCAATACTTTTTGATAAAAAGTCAACTCGCATTTTGTTGCCAATGGACGAATATAAGAATTAGGCCAATGCACATTACCATTGAACTTCGAATCAAACATTTGTTAATGTCAATTTAACAAGAGTGCATAATTTATGTATTGAACACGCCGATGAATATTCCAAGAGGAGTGCAGAGTGTTTAAAGCGAAATTAGAAGCCGCACGGATTCAATATTCAGAAGCAGGCCTTATTCCAAGAGATTTTGTACGGCAAAACGTAGTGTTGATTGTAAATGCTATTCAATGAGATACCCGGTACTAATCTCACCTATGGTACCCTAAGTAAGGAAACACAACCCTTCAGTGCAAAGCGAATCTTAAAATGTTCATAGGAGAGACGTAGCAATGATATCTGGCGTTAGTGGGCTATGATCTGTTCAAACAAGATATTGCAACAAAGGGTACAAACATGCACTCTTACAACACATTTACTGGACCGCCATTACACATCAAATCACAGCCATAGTGGCAGATGGGACGTTACTCTCCTAAGATGTTTAATAACGTGGCATTTGTAAGGATTGTTACCTCCCCTTTTCACAGTTCGCGTCCACATTAGGCATATCTATATATCTTATGTTTCGCATTTAAAATACGCAGCATTATGCAGCCAAATTTGTTCCTGAAATTGTGCTTTTTAGGGCCGCTTCCCGTGACGGATTTCGCGGCCCATTAATTACATACTTTATTATTTTAAGAATATTCTTTTACAAAAATGTGTTTATTTGATTTACATTTAAGAAGGGCAAGGGAATAACAATAAATTATTAATAATAACAAAATATAAATTTTTCAATTATAAAAGCGTGAGGTAAGAATTTGATCTATTTACAATGAATATACAAGTTATTTACAGTGTTTTGCTACGTTTGATTTAAAGTTAATTGTCTGTAGATACATAATAGTTAATATATATTATGATTCTTTGTCTCGTCCCCGTCATTTGCACACAGAGCCGTCCAGAAAAAACTGCCGATTCCTTGGGATAGAGAATGTTTCATTATGTTTGCGCTATATGAACGCAACTGCTATCCCCATAGCAGTTGCAGGTATATGGAGCCTGCATCGGAACCAGTAGAAATCTGTGTCTGTAACTGTGCTCTAAGTGGACATTAGGGTATCTCTCTCGCAATGTGAAAACCGTTAAATTAAATCATGACAAAATCATCGAATTGAATTACCCAAGATGGATAGCATCTCGAGACTAAGACTGTCAATATTGGGTTACAAACAATACAATTAAGGGCTGCTTCAAAACCATTGACCGTGCACTAGGTGCGACCACTGAATAACTTTGAAATGTGTTTTCTAGTATTGTTCAAGGTTAGACAAAACAAGTTCTACTTTGCAGCATTTTGAATGAATCCTGTATGTTAGGAGAAACTTGGATTGATACTGATATTTTGATATAGAGCATCCGCCTGGCATTCGGTGTACTCTGGGAATTTCCGTTTCTCAGTAAAGATGTAAATAACGAAAAGCAGCTTACTTTGATTTTAAGAACATGGGACTTAAGAAAAAGATAATGAAATCAGTTTTCCAAGAACCTATTGATGCATTGTAATATTTCTTACACAGTATAAAAGTATTAGGGGAGTTGGATATATCGTGAAACTAATATTAGGTATGGTAGGCACTATACTTTTAGAAAAACGAGTCGCAACAGCTTCACATGATACCATTCAACAGTTTGGGTTGGTTATTTGAGAATTCAAATTATCATCAAGTTTGGAGTCTTAGGAAAGGTTGTATAAAGTTGTTCCATACCGCAGATTTTCTCCCGATGGAGCTTGGCAGAGGTTGATGGTTTTATTGATTGATTGGTTATTACCGCCGTGCTTAAGAGTATTATATGGCGGCGGTGTATTCCAACAATAGTTGGCACTTCACAACCCAGATGTAAATCATTTCGATAATACTGGAAGTTAATTTTCCTGCAGTGCTAAGAAAAGACAACATTGTTCTCTTTAAACTGCCTTTAGTCACATTTCCCCCCTTAGCATTCCCCTTAATATGATCTTCTGTATGTGCCTTACAAGACGGTGTTAATACGAAAAGTAGCCAGCTGTCTGGAACTATCAGTTCAGGAGTTTGATTACAATAGTTACAATCTCAAATATATTTGTTGAGAGCAGAGATTGGTTGTGGATTGGAATAACATCACCGTAGCAGGCGTTAAGTAAAGTCGCCATTTCAATCCAATACTTCAAGATCGTTTTGAAAATTTTACTGATCTTAACAGATTGTGTTAAAACGTGACCTATTAATTAAAAAAATAATTTGAAAAAATAAAATTAAAATATATTTTAAAAAACTCCAAACAAAGCAAAATACAGACTCACATAGTTGCAAACGTCAAATAGTATTACCACAGAATGCTCCGCTTTTCTTTATGAAATGTGGAACGACGTTTGATTCTCCAAAGGGTATTCACCATTGGCCTTATTAATAGCTATTGCAATTTAATCAAATTGGTGCTTTCATATGCTGCAGAATTCCTATATAATCCAAATCAGAACAGAAAATAAAAACTGTAGAGTAATTAACTGCACAAAGAATCATCAAGATTTTATTTTGTTTACGACCAAGTAAAGTAGAAATGATTGATTAAACTAGGTGTAATAATTAACGGTAATGTCAATCGGAATGAATCTCTTGTGTAAAGATTTTGCGAAAGTAAAGATTGGTGCATGGGATAAAATAGATTTATATTTTCTTTAAACCTTACATGTAATAAGCATACCATACTTCATTGTGTGCTATATCAGCTAACTCATTAAGCCGCTTTCAGACAAGGATTATAACTTAATACGTCTACATAGAATGCTGTCAACACTGAGTTGGGGATGTAATCTTGACGAAACTGCTTAGCAGCAATCTTATGTTTGAGGCGTTTACACCACCTTACTGTCCAGATGTCTGTTTATTCTACAATCAATGTACAGTGAAGAGCCGTTATTCATTGCAGAATATGAAAATATATATTAAAAATTCTGTTCTGACTGAATTAAAAAACAATTCTGCCCTTTAAATTTTAATTGAAATTTCTTTATCAGCCTTTAGAAAGCCCCGACTATCGATTTCAGAAAATTGCGTTAGAAAGGCAAAATAAAAAAGGCAAGTTAAGGTTTGTTCCAGTTGATCATATCCGTGGAATAAAGGCCATTTCGACATAATTTCAGCGTTGACATTCCGACTAACAGACAGCAGTTCTTTAATGTAAATCTACTTAATGTTTTTTGTTAACCAGTCTGGTTTTTCAACCGAGGCTGCAATTCAAGTAGTGAGGATGAGATCTATTTAAGTGACATTTCAACGCACATCTGATTATTACTTTGTTCGCTGAAAGTGTAAAGGGGCAAAAATTAGATTTGTGAAAAAGGGCTTCCTTATTGGAATTAACGTCAACAGTAAATTAACTCCAGACCCTGATTACAAAAATGATTTAACACACTCACAGCCAACAGAGATGGATTCAAATTGAACAAAGGCTCCACACTGTTAGGAAGTGACATTCAGACATCCGGAGATCAATATTGTGAAATCGTTCAATTGTATTGAAGTATGACATAAATTGACGTCATCTAAGCCTCCGAGTACGGTTGTTGGATTACACAAACTACAAAAAAAGTAGTCGATAAAAAGGCGCATTAAGAATTTCTTTGTACGAATTGTTTTTTAAGTCACACACGTATTTTAAAAAAGAAAAATGACCAATTGAAAGCTGCTTTTTTGGGCTAATCAAGTAAATCCCATTAAATAGGTATCAATTAATTTTAACTTCAGGTACTCATTTCCTCAGAATAACACAAGTGTAAGCTGTGTTAAGTTATTTTTTCTGGGTTACACTTCTCATTTACAGTTCATGTTTCTGTCACAGAGTCAAGTGATTATCAGGAAATAATAATAATGTTTTTTGAAATCATCATTTTTGTCTTACATTTGATGTCCTTTAATGAGAAAATATAATAAAAACCATGTAGTTTGCAGACAAAGTTTTCTTGTGACGTATATAAATTGACTGATTAGTGTTTGTTTACAGGTAATCCACCATAAATGCGATATAAAGAGCACACTACCACAACAACGGAATGCCATGTGCGTTTTTATCTTTCATTTATCCCATAAATACAACGCAGCAATTTCAGTATATGTAATAGAAATCAGATATGTTTTCGTTTCGCTGGCGAAGAGTCAAGAAGCTCACATTGGTATATTCACATCTAGGTTAGTGCAAAGCGTCTAAAGAGCGATCATCACCGGCCTAACAGAAACAATTCCTGTTGAACTTTAACATAAATGTTACTTAGATCTGATAGAAAAGTACACAAACATATCACAATATCACAATATTATGATGACTGTTGCATCCTGAAATTGCCAACTTAATGTTGCATTTCTTGATTATAGACTCCTTGGTTTCCACAAACAAGTTAAGCATAACACAGGTGTTATGGCCTAGTTTAATAGCAGTTCGTTCTTTGGAGAAAAACTACCTGCTTTAGATCATGCTTCTGTCACAGCGTCAACTGATTTTCTGAAAATGATCACATCAATTTCCGTATGAAAAAAGGCGTGTGGTTAATGAGACGGACATTTTGATGTCGAAATCATATAATGATACAAGATTGATTGTTTGTTTGATTGGGGTTTAACGTCGTAGTCAAGGGTATTGCACATATAAACCTCGTATAAACCCCAACTCGATTACCAGAGTCACATCGTGGGACTCACCTTTATACCTGATGGCGACAGATGGATTATTACCCGTGAGTGGTATATCGAAGTAGGCTTAGTAGACTGACAAGCTAAACACGAAATTACGGCCACAGGGATACGCAATCGTCTCACTTGTTAATACCTTAATTAGATTTGTAAAAAAAAATTCTCAGTTCAAATTAATCTAGCCAATAAATTAGCCCCATAACAAGATCCAGACCAAGATTAAACTAAGATTCTGGGAGTGTTATAAGAGGCAGAAAGAAACTCTGTTAAAGCTCTAGTTAAGACCTGGGATGGAAAGACGAATGAATTAAACCATAACAAAATCCGAAATGATTTAAGGACAAAACAGCCTAGGACGAGCAAAAATTAAGGCTTCGAGTGTCAATATTGGGTCACGTTCAATACAACTAACGGTTTCTTCAAAATCATTGACCATATTAAGGGATCATTGCATAATACTGAAAGATGGTCTATTGTACGGTTTTAGATATGATTAAACAAGGCCGTAACTGAGTGTGACTGAGTTGTTTCCATAGGAAGATTGGTTGATTGTCTACTGGTTGGTGGGTCCGGTTCGATTGGTATTCGGGGTGATTCTGCCGTGCTTGGCACTCAATATTAAGGGCTGTACGAACGCTTGAATGACCATATAACTGTGTACCAAAGGTGGTGTCACTACGAGTGTATCACTAACCAACAACAATGTCAATATTCAAACAGTATACGATGTCACATGAGTGAATTCATCGAACGTTAAGGACCTGCAAGAAATTACTTTTATCGCAAAGAGCTAAATATAAATGCCGTATTGACTGAAAAGAATTTCTGCCATGCGTATTAACGTGTCAATAAATTTTGAATATAGATACATATACAGGCTGCTTGACACCTCCACGCACACTGGTTCACATCACGGCTCGCTGTTTGGTCCACTTCACTTCAACTGACACTGATCTTCTTATCTATTTGAATTATTGATTCATTCTAGAAATCACAGTATATCGTGAAGGCTGGACTTAACGATGTGTTGAAGCTGAGTGAAAATAGAAGTCGGTGTATTTTTTTATAACTACCTACAATAATTTAGTATATATTTCTTTCCTTGATGTGTAATGATGGCGGACAGCCAAAGATGACCTCTTGACCAGATGCTGCACCCAAATACAGTATATGCTTTGGACATACTATTGTTTTAATATTCACAGGGCGACATATTACAGTCAGAGGTCCCAAATTGATGTTCCCTATTGGGAGTTGTTTTTGCTTTTGAGATTATTTTCAAATACAGTTGTGGACCTTATACAGAAAGAAATATTGTTAGCTTTTCTTGACAAAAGTTGACATTAGAGATGATCAGATTTTAAAGTTAAACACGCCACCTGTCTATATGTTATATTGTTATTTACGCGTAAGATCCCTAAATTGTCTCAACTGCAATCACAGCAAGTAGCTTTTATGCATAAGCAATGCAAGTTTTGCCTTTTCTGAGGTAGGGAAATACTTTCCGGGTCATCAAGGTCAGAACCGGGAAATTGTAGATAATGGGATACTCAGGAAATTAGGTAAGCCTTTGGCGTATCAAGAACATCCTGTTTAAACACCGTGAAATATCGATTTACTCCCGTAATACGACATTTTTCCTGGTGACAAAAGATGATGATTAGCAGTACATTTCAGAAGTCGTCAAATAGCCTACCTACGCCTTAAAGACCATGTCGACAGCTGAAAATTATCGCGGCATTTAAAAGAAAATAATCGAAGAACAACACAAAATGTAACTTGATTGGTATAGCCTGCTTTGTGCACTATCTCGTGGTTCGTTGTTTCATATTAACAGAGGTTTCCTTACTAAAATACATTCATTCTCTCGCGGACCGTTCTGCCTGCAGTCCCGACAAAGGAACTGTTATATGATTATGCACTGGTTCCGAATAATAACTGTGACACTTTTGCTCGTATTGTTGTATCTCACTTTCACTTTCCTGCGTTTAGTAAACATTAAGACAGTGTCTGAATAAGAGTTAAGTGTACTTGATTATATTGTCATAGAAACACAAATCTTGTGACATACAAGAATTGTGCATTGATAATGACTGAGAATGATTTATTTAAAATAAATATATGTCTCTTAAATTGTTGGACAATTGTTAAAATACTACTTTTGTGACCAGTTCGTCGTGTACGTCTGGCAATATTTGAAGAACAATTAATTTCATACAGCTAATTTAACACATCTCGGAAACAAGTTAACGGTTTATTTTTCAACGTTAACAATGAGTCAACGCGAAAGTAAACAGAATTACTAGAGGGATTTTATTTAAATTTCTGATCAATAATTGTTTGCACGAATATAATCTAACTAATGGAACTTTAAAGTTTTTATTGAGATTTTGGCTTTATTATTTATTCATGAAATGTGTGGAATGACATTTGTGTTTAAAAAATATTCTTGTTCATCCTATTATTGTACCCTAGATCTTTAACTTTTTGCAAAATCGCGTAATAATCCACTTATTGGCAGAAAAATAATGACATATAGTTTCCTGTATAAAGGAGTCCCAATGCTTTGATCTTTTAGAATGGTCTAGATGGATAGTCAGTGACTTTTTAATGTGGTGAAATACGTTATATGGACGATAATTATAGTTCGTATATACTACAAAGAGTTTGTCATAGTACAAATCAGGTTAACATGACGGGAACATATTTATTTCTGAAGTATATAAATGAAATAGCACAAAACAAAATTATATTAAAATTTTCCTCGATTTATAGTAAACACGTTGGATATCATAAAATGTATCAGCTAACGTATAACATGGCTTCCAGACAATGATTCGTGTAACACCGTTCCAAAAAACTGTTGACCAATATTGACGTATAATTACAGAATTATATTTCAATGCTGGAGACGCTTATTACCAATCTAACGGTGTGCTATGGCAGTCACCACAGATTCAATACAGCTTTATTACTCTATCTGTTTTTATAGAAATTTTTCGGCACATCGAAATTAAATTACAGAGAGTAATGCTGATTACATAGGTACTCTGTGCACATATGCTTAATTTAGTTTATGTTTTTCCAGAGTCGTCGTTCCGGGTAAATTCGCTTTTATCGACAGCCAGGCAATGTGTAAATCATTGTGGCGATAACCCCCACCTACTTTACTTATGACTGAGGTGTCAAACTCTGTTTGTCTTTAAGGGTTTATAACAAACGCAGCTCTAGTTTATCTCCTGATATATTTTCAAATCTGATTCTTTAGCCAACATATTATAACAAATGGAAAGACCCTTTGGTTTGAATTAGAATCAAATCATAATCTTACAACCCTTTATATCTATGTAATAAATTTGATTTCGATCAATTCAACAGCTTATTCCAGTCGTATTGCAAAACCAGCCGCATTTATTTCTTCAAGTTGGTCTTTTTTGTTGCTGACAAGCCTTGATTTTATGCCCAGCTGCACATTTAATAAAACAGTCCACAGGCATCTGGTGTTTATTCTTTAAACAGTCGCCAATGATTAAAGCGGCACTAGATCGGTAACAAACTTGGACTTCGCCAATACATTGGAGTCAAAATATCAAAATAACGGCATTCTAAAGCAAGAGAGATTAATACAAATTCATACAAAGAAGTGAAGTTAGGAAATGACACTCTGAATTATGAAAGGACTGCATTAAATATTAACGAATTCTTCGATTTGGTTGGAATAGAGAAAAATACGTTGTGTAAGCAATTCCTGGACGTATGGATATTTCTTTGCAAGCATCGCCATGGACGTTTCTTCCTAGCTGTCGGCCGTGTTAAATGAGCTATGTCTGAAATCCTCAATGTTACTAATGTTTGGTAAGGCTTCAGGAGATATCGTCATTAACATCTATTTACATGACGATTAAGGAATTTTATCACAAACACCTAATTAATTAAAAAAAGGATCAAGACCCTCCTGTTGCCATGTTATTCGAACCAAGTTCATATAAAAGTAACTTCTTATCACCTACAATATACATGGATACTGTTGCTTTAGTAAATGTTTCCATAAATTCATGATATTTATAACAGTTTTGTCCAAGAGACGTATTAATGATGTATGTGCGTTTTCGTATTATCTAGCGTACTTTAAAGTTCTTTCCAATTACGGCAGTATATGGAGAAGTTAAATGGGAACCGTGACGTCTAGATGATGGATTGTAAAGCTATATACACTTAACACATTCTCAAAACAATGGGTAACGAAGGAGAAAAACTACTTGACATTTAACGTGGTTTGTTGGTTAGAATTTCAGATAATGTAACCAGCAAACATCTATCATTTTTATCCAAAGATTAAGGCGGGTATGTTTCCACAGATTGAGTTCCGATAGGTTATGGAGATAGAAAGTTGCCGTATCTGTTAGTTATTCAACGAGCATCATTATCAATCCTAAAACGGTTTCAACTTAATTTGGTATTTTTCTAAGTCGGTCACTTAACATCTCTACCGTATATCTGCGTCAACGCCATAACGGCGCATTACGCTTTATTATTAACACCCGTTTTCTCATCACTTTCTTATGCCAAAAACAAACCAGACAGAATATTCAACAAATTATAAAATATACATCTTGCTTCTGTTTGACAGATAGAGCCTTCAAAATACTAAGATTGTTTTAATTCCAATACTGAATTATTTGTTTTTGTGCTGTGTTTCTAGCTGTTACTGGAAAAATAAAGCTACCAAAACCGCTCTGAGGCAACTCGATATAGAGCTGTAGCATTTGTTAAATTAATAAACAAACATCATTTTGAACTTTGTAAAATGTAAGTTAGCCGCTTTATTTGTAATCGTATTATGAACTTACATGTAAAATTATATTTCAAATATTTATTATATAAAGATAATACACTGATACAAGTTAATATCATGTATCCAAAGTGTTTCAGGAAGCTCAGTTATTTTCAAATAGAAATCAGAATAAGAACAGATCTACATTCACCGAAAATCGACTGTAGGTTGACACACAATTGTAATTATGGGATAAGCGAGTCGTGTACATCTGTCACAACCTCAAGCAGAAATGTTATTACTTGAGAAGAAGTCGCTACATAACAAATTGAATAAATCCGGGAAAAGAAATAAAGTCCGTTTTTTTTGTAACAATGAGTTGGATTCTTGATTAAAACTTTTCTAATGAATTATTGTTTTTCACTTAAATTCTATTTGATGAATGCAACAAGTTTCTACAGACATTCTGGCAACATTATTTATTCATGAGAAACGTGGAATGACATTTCTGCTTAAAAAGCCTTTTCGCATCTTGTCAATTACAGTTTATTGACGTTGAATCACGAAATATAATTTCCGGAATAAAGAAGGAGAAAGATCAGGTCTTTTAGAATATCTGAGATGATGAGCCGTTACAGGTTAAACTATTTTGTGACGAGTAATGAAAGCCATTGTAGTTTTGTTCTATACGGCCTTGTGAAACTACAATTAAAATTACTGCATTGAGTAATAATTAGACGCGAAATAAGTTTCTGTGAACGGCAAAAATAAAGCATGAAACTAAATATAAATTAATATTTTCATCTAATTCAAGCTAGCATACAGCTAATTAAGTGCACCGTTTTCAGACAATATTTCGTCTAATACTGGTTAGTATTGAAAGCTATCAGCATATAAGTAAGACATGACGACTGTTATGGATGTACAACTTCTGAATATAATTGGGTAGCGACGTTTCGATCTCGATGC
>JARFOD010160142.1:0-12041 GCA_031763545.1 Mopalia muscosa | reverse complement strand
TTGTGTTCGTCGTCATATAAGTGAAATACCCTTGAGTACGACGTTAAACACCAATCAAACAAACAAACAAACAAATCACCTATTTGGCTGGCAAGCCGTCATGTAAGTGATATAACATTAGTGCAGGGCTAAACCCCAATCAAACAAACATATGCACAAGCAAACATTGTATCCATATGCGATATCGCAGAATCCGACATTGATATATAACATAAGACTGGGTGGAATTCATCAATGTTTGTCTGGGCTTCGGAAGAGAGAGAGAGGGAAGGTGTTATTGTCTGTGTTAGCTCACGTATAGCCGGGGTGGGTTTGAGTGCAAGACCTTCTTATGTTTGAACAAAAACATTGTCGATCCCATGAATATTTATCCAAACACATATAGTAAATCTCGGTCTGAAAAATCTCTTTGTCAAGGTTATTTATAGGTTTAGCTCATGAAGCTGATTCACGAACGTAACACACTCCCCTGTGTAAATAACACATTTTATGACTGGTATAAAGCCTGTTTCACATCATTCTACTCATAATCAGGCCTTTTATCGCTACGATTTTCAGTGTCTCAATTTATTGCGTAAAATATATCTTTGTTTCTGGTAAATTGAATGTATAAGTGGTACTGATGTTTATAGCTCTATTACTTGCTGGCATGTTCTCCTGTCAGTCAGGTGTGTGACCTGTACTCCAATGTCTACAGGGCCGCGGCCGTGACAGTGGTTAGCGAGTGCGTTAACTGATCCTACTTCGGTTTACCGTTCACAGGATACAGACCCTCTGGTATATGGGTAAGTCAGATGACGTGGCTCGGGACAATCGCAGGGTGGTTTGCACGGGGTTTCCTCTCTCTGTTCCACCGTAATTAGACAAAGAACAGTACTGTTGCTTTAGCTTGAACATAAGGGGCCGTGGGTCTGTCCTGAAATAGTCGGCCTTATGGCCCTCCTTTGATGTACAGTTCACACGCTCGAGTCTGTCCATCAGGGGTATATGAGGGATTCATACGGTGTGGCTCCGGCAGTGGCGCCGACTTTCCACCATACTTATGGAAAGCCGAGTGCGACGTGTCAAACAGACAAAGTACCAATTTAACAGAAGTTGAAAATTCTTTTTTTTTTTGCTTGTGAGTGTTTACGTGGTCTAAGACATATACATAAGCAGAAGACAGCAAAGCTTAAAACATTGTCCACTATACTCATGCGAATCTTAGCTGCAATTACTTCCCGGTTAAGCTAAAGCCCATGTTGGTCATAGTAAAATAGAAACAACCCCACTCTTCCTTCTGTCGAGAGTGTTCTTGAGGGTGGTTTCCTTCACCCATTGTGCTGGCAGGTCGTCATATAAGTGAAATACCCTGAAGTACTCAATCAAAGAAACAAACAAAATCCTTCTGTCGAGAGATTCTTTGCAACCACATCTGACAAGTATGTCAGCAAGGAAGTGTGAAGTGGACAATCAGTCATATAAGTAAAATAACCTTGAGTACCACAATAAACCCAAATGATACAAACAAAATTATTTAAGCTGGATGGCGTGACGTACAGACTATTGGTCCTCCTTAGGTGTAATACCCACAGTTTCACTGAAGTTCTATTTAATTGATGCAGAACATACAGAGAGGAGAATCTAAGTCATTTAAGTGAAATAACCTTGCATACGACGATAAGACCCATTTAGATAAAGTTTGGAGTTATGAATACGCCCTTCTGTTTATCCTGTAAAATGTAGGGCCAATGTGTAGGAGATCACGTCTATTTATGGGCTCACCTTCCTGTTGTTTGCATGCTGCGTTATTTGGCCTAGTGCCCTTTGAGTACTTTAAGTATGAAATATAGTATATTAGCACTGTACGTGTTTACACCATTCAGTGCATGGATATTCTGTTCTAGTCTATACTTTCAGCCCGCGGCCATGGCTCAGTGGTATATAGCGAGTGCGGTTCCTAAACTAAACCTGCTTCGATTTACCGGTTCACGGGATCGAGTCCGCCTGTCGATCATCAGATATATGAGCGAGTCACATATTGTTCCTCCCGGGTTTCCACCGTAATAAGGCTGTGTAGTGCAACGTGGACACAATCAAACAAACACACGGCGTATCGTGTCATTATGTGCCGTGAATGACATTACGATCTAGGCCTATAAATATGCAGTATGTCCGTTCCTCGAATAAGTATAGTTATTGTAAGAGTGACTGGAATTCGCAACCAAGCTGTAGCATGTTTCGACTTTTTGAAGAAAAGAGTATTATATTTATGTGTGTTTTAAAATACATTTACACAAAGAATGTTCTTCTAGAGTACAATAAGCAACTCTTGAATTTTTTCGGCTTTGGCCTACCAGTGATTTTCCTACACAACAAAACACTGCATGTATTTTGCTGGAGTTAATTGCTTGAAATATCTGTGAAAAATATCTTACAGAGATACCAGTCAATCAATCAACTCTGAACACATTGTAGGTGGCGTCATATTGTACATGATTGATCCACCCGGATGAATATCTCCATGTTGGTTACACTTAGTTACGGCATAAACAATGCCTGTTTTGTATACAAACAGAGACATTGTCTGTTCGTCTGTATATGTGCGTATCTGTTCCAGATCTATGTGTTAAATCGCTTCTTTACATTAATGCAGTCGATCCTGTTCGGTGTTAGCCTGCATATATAGAGTTACCGGTTATATAGCTCGGAGTGTTTAACCGTGTATAATTTTTGTCGCCATAGCACGCTATTATTTGGCAGTGTGCCACGTCGTCTGTCCAGTCACGTATTTAATGTGTAAAATGACGTGCGTTTTATATGTGTTGGCCTATTTCCCTTATTGGGAAAGTCAATTACTGTGTGTGGATGTATATATATATATATATATATATACATTTCTATGACCTAGATAAAAAATGAACCTCCCGTTGAAATAAAAACTCTAGTCTACGTTTTGCATCAGAATGGGTCGTTCCTTTCGTCGCAGAATCGGCAGATATGTTGTGTTTTAACCACCCGTACATTGTTTAATTAGGCCGTCTGTCGCCAGTTTATTATATAAATCGGTACGAATTGAAACAATACTTAACTATAAGTCCTAGCGAATATACTGTGACGGATTTATTTTTTATATGTGGATAATGTGGTCTAAGAGAATTAAAGCTAGCTTCTCGACTGTGATGGACTCTTTATATAAGCGTTATTTATCCGTATAATGTCTCCAGGAACGGCCTCGTCTGGCTTCCCCAACATCGCTATGACATATATAGCAAAGTAACGGTTGAACGACTTGATTACTTTTATCAGCTGCCGCGTGGCTAGTGTATATAATCCTATATTCACGAGATATCCGATTTAAATCTCGCTACACCCAAATACAACAGTCGGAATACAAGTTTTTAACATTACTGCTTGGTTGTTAATCGCGCGTTTAACATTTTATGACGAGATGATTTCCGTTCACACAATATGATATATTTTGTAACCACAAGTATCCCGTAGCTTTTAATAACGCAAACTGAAACTATTGTTTGCCCACGCGCCATCACGTTCTACCCAGGGAATCCCGTGACCTAGCTGTATTCTACTCTGTGCTTAAAAAGACCAGCAATAAATACTTTGACTGTATGGCTTACAAACGTGTATAGTGGGTCAAAATACAAAATTAACAAAATGTTGATTTCAACACAATTCAATATTTTAACGTCTTTAAAAGAACTGAGTACAGTATAATCGAAGCAAACTTTATTCAAGCTATGGATGACCAATATTTTTCGATCCGTTGAGTAGGACGTTAAACCCCTATCAAACAGACGAAAAAATATATCTTTTCCTTATCGCGACATTTATCCATTTGTAATTCTTCTGACGAAGATTGCGCCCGCAGCCGTGGCTTAGGGGTAGTGTGTTAGATTACTAAACTGAAGCTGCTTCGTTGTACCGTTCACGGGATCGAGTCCGCCTGTCGACCATCAGGTATATGAGCGAGACACATGTTGTGATTCAGGCAATCGCTGAGGTGGTTTTTACGAGGTTTACTCCCGGTTTTATGGGACTCGCATCGTACTATGGCTAGATGCGGTGTTATGTGGACAATCCGTCGTCATATAGGTGAAATACCCTTGCGAACGACGTTAAACCCCAATCAAACAAACACAATCTAACACGATTTAGGGCTATGTGCTGAATATCTACTTTAGTGGCCCTGCTCGATGACCTTGTGGTTTATTCCACGGCGAAGCGTTTGATCAATATACAAAGATATCCTTGTACGTCATCATATCTCTATGACACAAAACCTTAAAGGGGAAGTTAGCAAAAAAAGTCCTTACCTTAACTGAAATTCAGAGTGTTTGGATATGACGTTTATAACCTTGTGAGAGCTGTTTTAGCACATGTATGTTGGAGTTTTCAAGCCATATTGCTCCTATCTGTCTTTCCTGTTATTTTTCAAAGAATGGCCCTCTGGCTAAGGGTAGGTAGTTTGAAGGGAAGCAATGCTGTCTGTACTCAAGGAAAAACATCTTTCAACATTAAAACTGCGGCCGTGGCTCAGTAGTAGCGAGTGCGCTTCCTTAACTAAACTGCCCCCTGACGGAGCGGATTTACACCTCGGCTTTCTCGGTCGATCGTAAGAGGCGAGAAAAGAGGCTGCTTTCTGTTGCCCTGGTGTTCGTAGAGCTAAAGGGTAACGGGAAGCAGATTTGTTTGTGATATTCTGTAATTGTGTCCGTCGTCATATAAGTGAAATACCCTTGAGTACGACGTTAAGCACCAATCAAACAAACAAACAAACAAAATCCTTAACTGAACATGCTTCGATTTACCGTTCACGGATTCGAGTCCGCCTTTTGACCATCAGGTATATGAGCAAGTCACATGTTGTGGCACTGGCGATTTTACGAGGTTTCCTCTCAGTTTTCCACAGTAATAGGGCTAAGTACAGTGTGAAGTGGTCAATTCGTTGTCACATAAGTGAAATACATTTGAGTAGGACGTTAAACACCAATCAAACAAACAAAACTGTATTCACCTTTTTGGCTACCATGCCTTCATATAAGTGAAATGACTTAGGTATTATATAACCCTAATTATTACATGACCAAAGTTATGTATCAGCTACGGTTTGTATATGGGCATATATTTTGAATCCTGGTAGAGGCAGCAGAATTTTCTTTCTCTCATTAAAAATATTAATTGGTATGTAATGTTTTGTTGAAAACATATACATGTATAATTCATGGTAAGTTGCCACTCTGTCTCAATTAGAGCTGATATAACAAGATAAACTGATTTATGACTGGTAAATGGCACTCAATATATTGCATCTTTTAATAGTATGGTAGAAGAATCGGATGTTACAATGGAATGTTATGGACAGTTTAGGGAGCAGATTAAATATCTGTCATTAATAGAACAGCAAAATTCATTAGTTCACATATAATGAATATTTTAATGAGACAACCAATAAACTGTTGGTTTATATGCGTCCTATGACATTACTGGGGAAATAATGGAAAAATATTGTGTCCCCATATGGCGCAAAAAAGATATGACTCTGTGGTACTGAATGAGTTAAGCAGAGTTTTCAGATACCCTGTATTAGGACAAACTTAGCTTTTTTGGGGAGTATTTGTTCTTCTTGCATAAAACAAGGGGTCTTGTATTGGAAAGTTCCATGTTATTATTCTAAAGGCTTTCTAATACTAATTTAATAAAGTTCAATGCAAACTATACTCTAAAGGATGGGCCCACTGAGATGCCATTTGTAATGGCTGGTTTTATCATGTTTGTTTCTTTTTTTGATTGGAGTTTAAGGTTATACTCAAGGGTATTTCACTTATATGATGACAGATTATCCACTTCACACTGTTCCTTGCTTTATTATAGTGGAAAACCGAGAAGAAATCTTATAAAAACCACACCCGTGATTGCTGAAAGCACATTGTGTGACTCACTCATATACCTGGTGGTCAACAGAGGGACTCTATCCCGTGAATGGTAAATTGGATTAGATAGGAAGCGCTCACGTTACCACTAAGCCACAGCCCTGGATCCGATTTATCATTACAACAAGTTACCCTAACATTATTCAGCTGACCAAAGAGTGCACATGGCTGGCAATATTTTTTTAAAAAGTATTTCCATTTTAGTTAACTTAATTTTGGAGGCAATGTGCATTTTCAGTTAGTTTCATCTGTCAAATGTTATTTAACGTTTCTAGGTTTTAATGAGATAATGAAATTAAACAGAATGTCTGATCTAATTGGCTTTGATACGTTCACACTTGTCACCCTACTCTTAGAAAAGGTTAGTTTGATATTTGTCACATTTGATTTGAATCTTTCTCTCCAAAGATATTATGTTAACTTGTGGGTGTATTTGTCACATTTGATTTGAATCTTTCTCTCCAAAGATATAATGTTAACTTGTGGGCTCCAAATACCATTATTTCTGAACCGAACATGCTTTCATTTACTGTTCACGGGTTCGAGGCCGCCTTTTGACCATCAGGTATATGAGCGAGTCACATTTTGTGGATCCGGCAATCGCAGGGGGGGGGGTTACGAGGTTTCATCTTGGTTTTCCATCGTAATAAGGCAGTGTGAAGTGGACAATCCGTCGTCATTTGAGGGAAATACCCTTGAGTACGACGTTAAACACCAATCAAACAAACAAGCCAAATACCATTATGAAATATGGCAACCATTGGATCTCTCAAATGTTCTGATAATTAAAATATTATGTTCTCTTCAAAATTGATCTATAACATACAACTAACCCTGAGAATGGTTTAGTTTGGTATTGGTAGGATGTCTAACATTTCTATACACCATGTTATTGAATTGATCTCTAGACAACCTAAGTTGTTCATGCCGTTTAGTGAAGACATCAGCATTGAGAAACATACAGCCTTACATCGTGTTTAGATAGATTGACGAGTTCAGACCTACCTACTTGTACACACTTTGGGTATTGTGTACACATAACTGATTGGCACAACACTTGTTCACATAGCATGTTGAATTAAAAACCCATCTGATAAATTGTTGTCATTTTTGTTTAACATTGAAATGTAGCAGTTCAATATTTGTTTAATAAAAGTGTCCTAGAACTGACTGAACTATTTGTTTTGTTAGGACAAAAAGGAACATGTATCAACGCTTTAATGACATAAACTGTTAAGTGGTTTGCTCTGTTTGAAAAAGTGAGGTTCCTCCTTAGCTCAGTAATGCATCATTTTAGGCAATGCGTAATTGTTTCTCAATTATACACATAAATGGAATTTCATGTTCCCATGACAAACTTTGGCCCCGATGTTATCATGTAAATCAGATAAAGGATGATGCCTGTGTCAGGTTTTCTGTTAACTTTATAAGCAATAGCCATTATTGATGTATTTGCCAAGGAATTAGATCAGACAAATTTTTATTAATGTATTTAAATATAATATTTTAATATAAATATTATAAATTCGTTTTCTTTCTCTTTTTTAGCGAAAACGTTTCTCATAAACGCAAATCTTAAAATGATATTTCCTGACTTTTATTTGACAATTTGTGATTCAGTTCGACTATTTTTTGAAACCACCTCACCAAGGGACAGGATCCTTAGCCTGAAATAAAAAGTAGGGTGTCCAAAATGGTCATTTTGCTTCACTTTTCTAAATAACTGGGTGTCCAATTTTGACAGTGTTCCTGTATCCAGCATGTTAAAGTTTCTTAAAACAGAGTGTCCAAATGAGGCAATTGTTCACTTCATGGTGTCTACTTGTATGAGTGGATGGGTGTCTGCCTATGTCCTTGGCAAGGAATCAAATCTGGCAAATTGTTATTGATGTAAAGAAAGTTCAAAAGTGTTAACTATCTGGCTATCTGTGTTTATATGCATAATACTTATTTTTGAAATTTTGAGTATCTTTATTTTTAAAGATATAAAGATATATATGGCACTGTAATAAAATGATTTTGGCTGTACTTGGCAAGATTATACAATGTTGTTTACATGCAGTTGACATCTTTATGTTTTACTGGTAAAATAATGCTGGATAATTAGCATTCAGTTCTAAGTTTCACTACTCTCAGCCACTCACTATAGCCTTGCTGTTTGTCACATTGACCCCAGCCGATTTATTACCCATCAACCACCAGCTCTTTCGAAAATTTGAAGGAATTCTATTTCTGATCCATTTCGTAAATCTTGTCATCAGCGGAGTCACAGTTATAAACTAGTTCATATTTGGGGTTAGGACCAGTTTTTGTTTCGTCAGACACCTTTTATATTTTATTTTAAACCTTGACTCTATGTTATGGCCAGCGGCCATGGCTTAGTGGTTAGCATGTGTGATTACTAATTCTACTCCAATTTAACGTTTACGAGATCGAGTCCGTCCACCTACCATCAGGTATATGAGTAAGTCAAACAATGTGGCTCCTGCAATCACAAGGATGGTTTTTACGAGGTTCCTTCTCAGTTTCCACTGTGATGTGGCAAGGAATAGTGTGAAGCGGACAATCCATTGTCATATAAGTGAAATATCCTTGAGTACAACATTAAACCCTGCTATTTTTATTTGCTGGCCACACTCTACCGATACTGGTGGTACTTAGGCACCCTATGGGTTATTCAAAAGTTTTTCCTTCTTTGTGGGTGGTTGGAGGGAGCTTCCTTGTGCTCTCAGAGATAAAAGGAGAACAGGTAGTCGATCTGTTTGTGAAGTTGTTGTATTGTGTCCTGTTATTGTCCTGTATTTGTCCCGTTCTGTCTTTGTTTGTTGTCAGTGGCACCAAGGGTGGTTTTCTCCACTCATTGGGCTGGCACATCATCATGCAAGTGAAATAACCTCAAGAACAATGATAAACCCCAATCAATCAAACAAGCAAACAAACCTTTAAAATTAACTGTTTGTTTTATTGGAGATTTAGTCTGACATAAAATTGTATGTGTGTAACCTCTCGTGAAACCTGGCAACTATTAAATACTGGCTGTCAAAATAATGCTAAAACAGGTTCTGTTATGAAAACATAATAGCCTTTATTAGCCCCAAAACAAATGCACATGGCTGAATAATGTAGCAAAATATCTTTCTTCGTGTTAGCTAACCTAATTTGGGAGGCGATGGTGAACCACCAGGTTGCATCATCTGTCAAATGTTATTGTATGTTTCTAGGTAAAACTGAGATAATGAAATTATAGAGAATGTTCAATCAAATTTGTTGAAAAGTGTTCACTAATTACATTACTCTTAGAAAGGTTTATCTTGTTATTTGTTGGATGTGGATGGAAAAAATGTATCCAAAGATATTATTTCAACTCACAGGTTCCAAATATGATTATATTATTGTACTGTGAAGTATGTCATATTATGTTACAGAGTTGTTAGATACCATGGCAACCATTAAATGACTGTCATATATTCTGATAAATTGAGTTTTACCTTTCCAAAGGAAGACTGTCTCCCAGTTTATCTAAAAAAATTGATCCATGTTGGTGGTATATTTGTGAATGGGTCTCTGGTAAATTCTATAATTGTCCCCATAGAGATATTTGTCAAGGGATCAAAGTATGTGTAATATAAATGTGTAAGGTATAAGTTATACTTGTGAAAAATTGGTTCTTTAATGAGTGTGAGGAGAAGCATTTAGCCAATATGTTGGCGGTGTGCACTATGATGTTATGTCTTTGGCACAATGTACAGTATGACACTGACAGTCACATGATGTATCATCACTTGTTCCCAATTATGTTAAGTGTCAATTTCTTTGACCATTGGTTGGGATAATGACGGATAAAAGTACAACATACAATCCAAGAAAAATAAATAAACAAATATGTGACACAACTTTTATTAACATGGAACAATAACATTTATTTTTTGGATGACTATAAAATTATCCTGATAATGGAGAATCTCAAACTCCTCTGATGAATTATATTTATGAAGAAGTCTGAAATTTCTCGGACTGGATTACACTGATAGGTTATATGAACAAGTCACAAATTGCATTGATGGATTATCTTATAGAAAACTAAGTTACAAGTTTCTCTAATAGATTATACAAAAATTTAGTTACAAGTTACTCTTATAGATTATAAAACTAAGTAACAAGTTACTCTTATAGATTATAGAAAACTAAGTTACAAGTTACTCTAATACATTATAGAACACTAAGTGACAAGTTAATCTAATAGATTATAGAAAACTAAGTTACAAGTTGCTCTAATAGATTATAGAAAACTAAGTTGCAAGTTACTGTAATAGATTATAGAAAACTAAGTTACAATTTACTCTAATAGATTAAATTATAGACAACTTACTAGCAAATTAGTGAGGGTCATTGCTACCACTCAAGGTCAAGGTCATGTATCTCCCAATGTATTCATATCTGTCTTTATCTTCTTTTATATCTTGTTTATATCTCTCATGATCTTGAATTTTTTTGTTACACAATGCCAACTCTTATCGCTCTTTGGATGTTTTACAGTGCTGCTTTGTTGTCATGGTAACCAGGTCTTTGTTTACTCTTATGATCCTCAATGATAATATAGTTTTACATGCATAACATGTATCTTTATAGCAAAATTGATTGGTTCCCAGATAATTGCAATAAAAATATATTTTTTACGTTACATGAATATTAAATGACCATGTTATTTTGTGAATGATAGTTCACAAGTTGTTCACTGATGTTTTCCACTCTGGACTTACTTTTTTTTAAAATTTTGTATTAGATGATTGAGTCAATTTTTCTCTTTGCTTTTTAATTTACACTATGGTTGGTTGATTTCAGTTATCTGTTTTCAATTGTATCTCTCAGCTTCAGCTACCTTTGTAGCCATTCCACTGGTTGGCTTTTAGAAACACAATATTTAAGCCGGTGATGTTTATTCATATTTATTCAGACTAACAGTATCTCTCAGAATTATCTTTTCACATGGTTTATTTTTTGTATCCATATTACTTGCTTTTTTTCTTTGATGATTTGTTGCCATGGGAACCAGGTGTATGTTTACACAAATCAGAGAATCTGTAGATCTTTTGATCCCATGCTGATAATTTGATATACAAAATAAATAAATGCGTGGACAGGGATATGAATACGAAAAATTGATGAATATAAAGTTCCGAAATGTTGTCAATGGCTGTTTGAACAAGAACCTATTTAGTGGGTGTTTAGAAAGAGTTAGAAATAACACAAAACAAAATACTATTGTTTTCCATTATCTGCATTCTGACATTTCTTTTTTAAGATTGTATTGATAGAGTAATGTTAACCTGGTTGTGGATTTTTATGCCATACTCCCGGGTATTTCAATTATATAACAACAGTATTTCCAACCATAATTGACACAAGCACAATCGTAAAACATAAACTGTTTTGATGACATAGAAAAGGCCTGAACCAAGTGTAATTAAGAACAGCATTTCTATACTTGAAACCAACTGCTCTTACTCACATAGCCAGACGGCCACCAGGTTGTAAATTGGGTTACTTCTATAAACCCACTCTATGTATCTTAGCTTAACAAGTACAAATATAATCGCGTGTAAAACCCATCAAGTTTATAGATACTCTTTATGACCTGGCTCACAGGGCTGGCGCACAGCCTTGGTTCAGTGGTAAGTCTTTCAGACTACTTCCATTTTCTGTTCACATCGAGTCCTCTTGACAATCTCAGATTACCGGTATATGATTCAGTGGTTAGCCTTTGAGACTACTTCCATTTTCTGTTCGCATCGAGTCCTCTTGACAATCTCAGATTACAGATATATGATTCAGTGGTTAGCCTTTCAGACTACTTCTATTTTCTGTTCACATCGAGTCCTCTTGACAATCTCAGATGACAGGTATATGATTCAGTGGTTAGCCTTTCAGACTACTTCCATTTTCTGTTCACATTGAGTCCTCTTGACAATCTCTGATTACAGGTATATGATTCAGTGGTTAGCCTTTCAGACTACTTCCATTTTCTGTTCACATCGAGTCCTCTTGACAATCTCTGATTACAGGTATATGATTCAGTGGTTAGCCTTTCAGACTACTTCCATTTTCTGTTCA
>JARFOD010160131.1:0-12041 GCA_031763545.1 Mopalia muscosa | reverse complement strand
ACAATCGTTGCTGAGATATCAGTGTGCCAGTAACCTCACAACACCAACGCTTTCATTTGTCCGTGTAGAATTTCCAGTGGGTGCTTAACTTTTTTCTTTGTGTATAGAATACTTCTACATTCACTTACATTTTCAGGCATAAGATTAATAGTTCTGAAGTAGACGCGAAACTTCTGCACTAAAATGCCAAAAGCATTTTCAGAAATCCTCCTGGCTCTGCTCAATCTATAGTTAAAAATCTGGCCAATAAAAGAAACAGAACAAAATTGCCCAATTATTTTCAAATAGCCTTTTGTTTCTAAACAATCATAAAAAGTTGATATAGTATAGTCCATGCAGGTTTGTGGCAAACAATATATAAATATAATAAAGAAAACTATTCATTCAATACAACTAATTCTTTGTTTTTTTATGAGCATGTTAAAGTGATTAATTCATGAAAGGTGTACCTCCATGTCCTCGGTTAAATTGCGACCTGGATATGGGCTCAGAAGATATGTCTTCAATGGGAAGGCATCATCTCCGACCGCGACATACGTCATTTTCCCCATGTCTGTGGCAAGGAGTGTGGATGGCTCTGGAATGTCAAGTGTGTTTAAGAGAAGCCCTTGTCCCAGCTTTGACTTTCTGAATATGCCCCCATCACTGTTGGACCCATAGTTACCAATGTCAACAAACAGGAACTTGTAGTCAGCATCAACTATGGCCATCAAAACTATAGAGAAATATTCTCGGAAAACAGAAATAAAAAAATACATGTACACAAATAACAAGCAAGCAAATTTGCAATAAACCATATTGAAACAAAACCAATTATTCGTTAAATTAATAAATTACAAAAAAATATTTCAGGCAAAACTGGCATATCATATTTACATGACATAAAAATCAAATCCCAAGCAATATATTTGGATTGACATACTTACTCTTGAAATTAAAATACAACGAGCCACTGTTAGGTGGGACCTGTATTGGGACATGTTTGCCATCAATAGCATCAATACAATTGGTAAAGTTCCATCTTTCATGAAACATGAAAATTACAGCAACAATAATTACACTGTTTATGGATACCAGAGGAACTGTTATAAGTCATGATATCTTCAGCAAATTTTGGTTTCCTGTAAATAAAATCATAAACTAATTTTCTGTTTAGTTTTAATTTGTTTTGTTGATTTTTATTTTTACCATATGTAATTCTTACTTATTGTGCTTCAATACAGTGAAAATAGATCACAGGGTCATAATAAAGTTAAATGATTTCCTTGATTTGTAGTATAAATTAATCAAGCTGTATGCAGTCATCGCAAAATTAAAAGAAATGAGAGTGAGAACTGAAAAATGACTACTAAAAAAAAACAACTGATTAAATCAGGCTTTTTTGTTTTTGATTTTACATAACACTACATTTATAACTAAACTTACGCTTTACTACAGTGCTAGTTGTTGTGCGTTGGTAACGGCTCAAACTGGAGTATTTGTACAAATATATTTTCATTGAACTGATCTAAATGATAATAACAATTGTTAAATCAATCATTGTAATGTACGATGGTTACCTTTGAGCCACACCTAGCCAGTGATCTTTGTCTGGAACTGGCATCACCTCTGGTTGTAACACCTTCCATAGGGCTGTGCAGGTTTCCCTCACAATCACAGATAAAGTACTATGCACAACCAGATAACTAAATGATATTGTGGTGAACGCATCGCCTGTTCCCAAAAACCTGCCATCCAAAAAGTAAAATGAAATCAAATAATATTCTGACGGTATGGCCTAAAGGAGGGCACATGTTATGAGTTATATCTAGCTTCTAAGGGTTCAGCTTATGTTTGAATAAAATGTTATCAAGCCATCTACAGACAAAGAGAGAGCATTGAGAAAATGACGGTCGCAGCAACGCAGACGTAAAAGAAAACACGGAAGTAAACAGTGTTTTGTTACGACAGACTTATAGTGTAGCACTGTATGCTGTAGAGAAATGGCAAAATTTGGCAAGTTTTTTCTGTAAAGAATTAAATAAATTTATCTTAAGGTAATTGCCAACCGTTGCTCTGGACACAGAGGTTCTCGATAGTTGGTTTTCATCTTGTAAAGAATACGGCCCGTGGCATTCTGAAATATGTCACGAATAAACCGTCATTCGTTTAAAGCACTTGGACGAGATGATGGAATTCGCCCAATTGCCTTCTCTTTTCAATGGTTTTGTGGATCAAAATCCTCTTCTTTCTCTTTCTTTTGACAATCAATACACCTAATAGCAACATATCTTAATATGGCAGTTCGTCGTCAAGGAACCCCATCTTGACATATATTCATTCGTGTATCTTCGGTAACCTCGGTAAAATTTTGAGAAGTTGCGCCGCTTCCTGTGTGAATTGACAAGCCACACTTCGTGAGAAGCGGCGCTGTAGGCGACTGTCGCGTCGCGTTTGGTGTGAATCGGCCTTTAGGCTAACGAAGCTTTGAAGAACCAGACCCAGGTTTACCACATGTTTACATTTTTGCAGTTGTAATCAGCTTGAAGCTTTACTAAATCATCAGGTTAACGACATTTGCACACTTTTATTTTATAGTTTAACCAGCTTGACATTTGTACGTTTCCGTTTTATAGACTAGCTTGAATACATACTAAACATCATGTTAACCATATATTTACAATTTTGCCGTATATATACCAGGTTGATGATTACTGGTTGATGATAAGCTGATTACGATATTTGTACATACCGTATTTTTAACCAGCTTTACGATTTTCACAATTATACGGTTAACGATATTTGAACGCGATTGTAGAATATT
This sequence comes from Mopalia muscosa, assembly GCA_031763545.1. NCBI lineage: Eukaryota > Metazoa > Mollusca > Polyplacophora > Chitonida > Mopaliidae > Mopalia > Mopalia muscosa. The sequence goes on along the minus strand of JARFOD010160131.1, from coordinate 9,238 downwards.
TTTTTTTCCAGCTTGAGGACAATTTCACATTTTTTTCGTTATATTTTAACCAGTTTGACGAATAACTCAATCCGGTTTATGACATATTTTTTTCTGGTGTGTATAAATTTCCTTCCTTTTAATTTATAAAATCTATTCGAAATACATATGTTTTATTTATTTTATATATCAAACAATATTTTGAAGTATTCAAGTTTGTGTTAAATGCGATTGACCATTTTTTAAACGTACTCTTATACACCCGAGCATTAATCCCGTTAGAGGCAAGTACATTTTTTCTCTACAGTTAAAGTTTATATAATCTAAGCCGCGATCGAATGCGAGTTGAGGCAAACAACTATTTTTTCTCTACAAAAAAAAAAAATGAATAAAAAATATCCACTAAGCCAGAAAAGTTCGAATCCGGGAGGAGACATACCAAATTTTATTCATCTTTCTGTCTTCTTGTATTCAAAGTACATAATGTTCTCATTAATGTTATATTAGCATATTAACGGGTGTATCTTAAGCTCTGCTTATGTCACACTGCGATGTGATAGAACTGACGTCGACTGATGACAACTGATGACGACGCAGATGAGCTTATGTCACAACATTCGAAGCTACGACTGATTAGTTGCCGTCGATCGTCTTACTGGTCCACTGGAACTGATCGGAACTAGTTCTCGCTAGCTGTAACTGTGACATAAGCTAGGCTTTATACCCAATGTGACGAAGTAAGAAGCAGAATTGATTGTGTAGGCAAAGCTAAAATGTCACAAGAAAGTGTTGAATTAAAAAAATATATCGTTTGTTGTGTACAATGGCCATGGATAATTATGTTTCTAAATGCTTCTGGAATATTATAGGACAACATGCCAAACTACACTGAAAAAATATAACACACGTTTTAGCGCGTTTCTTTAAAATTTTGTATTGAGTGACATGACATATTCAGATTTTGACGAATGCAAATGAAACTTGGGGAAACTACTGGGGTGGTTATGGATATTCAAAGTTACAATTCTGGCAAACATGTGAATTTTCACAACATGTCGAGACTTAACCTTGCGAATGGAATCATTGCGATTGGCCGGTTAATGGCAGTCGGAAGTCGAACGGCACATGAACGTCAGACAGAGCACTATTTCTCATTTTTGGAACAGGTCTCAGCGATTCAATTCTACAGAAGACCAGCCCCGAAGTGGTAGTAAACCCGCGGCACAAGATCGCTACATGCGGGTGCATCACTTGCGGCACCGATTTACCACAGTAACCAACACAGCTGGAAAAGTAATCTACCTGGTTTGAGACGTGTGTCTGTACAAACCGTTCGGAACCGACTTCGAAAACCTGATTTAGGAGGTAGGAGACCATACCTTGGGCGCGTTCTGCAACGCCAACATCGACATTCATGCGTTCGCTCGTGCACAAATGTATAGGGCTGGAACTTTAGAAAAAGTCGGCGAGTATGGCTCAGCGACGAGTGACGTTTCCTTTTACAGAGCTATGATGAGCGACAACGTATTTATAGGCGCTGCAATGACGTTTTGCCAACGTGTGCGTCGCCCAAGTTGACAGATTCGGTGGAGGCAGTGTCATGATGCAGGGAGCCATCCCCTACTCACACAGAAGTGAACTGTGCTTGTACAAGGCAACCTGACAGCTGTACGCTATCGCGATGAAATGCTGCATTCTTCTCATTATGGATCGACGCACTGTATGAAGAATGGGTTGTGATTCCATGTGCCCGGATTTATAGACTCATTCGCTCTATGCCAAGGCGGTGTCACACAGTGATTGCCTCCCATAGTGGCCACATAATTGACTGACTTCACCCCCCCCCCCCCCAAGTGGCGCTATTCAGTGACGAATACGCCTCCTCTACTGTCGGTCCATAGCGAGAAAATAACTATACACTTGTACCAGCTTTAACTGTGCTACTCCCCAAATTTACTAAATTATCTCACTTTTGACAAAAGACATACTTCTAAAAATATTTCGCCTATGCATTTTTTTTTTGATAGCATAATTAAGAATTTGCACTACAATTAAATTTTATCAGTCCGTTAGTCTTCACTCACATGACAGCATGTCAGTCAAACTGGTGAAAGAAAGCATCCCCCCCCCCCTGCATTCACAGGCACACCGATTGTGTACCCATAGATCTTAATTCAAACCAATTAATCGTGCAAAAAGCTTAATTTATTGTACCAGCATATCAATACAACCAAAAGTATATTACCTAGAAGCAGGGGCTTAGCCAGAAATCAATAGTAGGGTGTCCAAAATGGTCAAAATGGTCAAGTAACTGGGCGTCCAATGTTGACAGTTTTCCTATCTCCAGCATGTTAAATTTTTTTAAAACAGGGTGTCCAAATGAGGCAATTTTTCACTTTAGGGTGTCCACTTGGACGGGTGGACGGATGTCTGGCTAAGCCCCTGCCTAGAAGTATGCAACGGCCATATAGATAATCTAGCCAGCAATGGGGACCGAGCCCTTGTTATAACGCGTCATGTAACGTAGCACACAAGAAAATTCAGCATAACGCAACTTTCAAAATGATGCATTACAGGAAATTTATTGCGTTCCTCGGTCATAATGTTGCTTACTAAACGAACACATTGGCCCAGTGCAATATGTGCCTGTAAAATAGACAATAACGGCAACTTAATCAACAAATATTAAGCCAGTCGTCCGAACAAAAACAATTGATACGCAGTCTGGCTGAGAAATTACCGAGAGTTCCTCACAAATAAAAATACACGTGTCTGAAATATGACGTCACCGTTTCTTGCTGGCCTACAATGCCATGGACATTAATATACGGCAGTTGTATACTTCTAGTTAATAAACTTCTGATACAACTTTATGAAAATTGAATTTGGCATATGTTTATGGACAAGGACAAGTAAGCTTTTGATGATTTGTGTCAATAAATAAAAAAGATTAAACAATCTTATTTCGTCTATTATTTTTCCGCGGCCATGGCACCATAGTTAGCTTGTCGTACTACTCACCCATCTTCCATGTACTGCTTACGATGTGGCTCTGGTAATTGCTCAGTGGGTATTACGAGATTTCCTATCGGTGTTCCGCCGTATTGATTTTAAGGCAAAGTGAGACGTGGATAATATGCTGTCATATTACTGAGAAATCCCTTGAGAACGACGACTAAATATAGATGTTAGTAACAAGGCCCTGTGTTATCATCATGCCGACAGTAAACTATCTCATGGAGGTAAGACGGCGACGGTTTTACTTCAATGAATAGCTCTATAATATTGGCTTACAGTTGCACGTCAATACGAGTCTTTACTTAAGTCACTCAAATATCAATCATTCTTGAATCTAATAATGTGTTCGTTTATTTCGATTGCCATACACACATAAATTTACTTTTTATCAGCTGGTTTTTTTTCTTTTCCATAACTGTGCAAGTCAAATAGACCCGCCATTTTATGACCCCCCACCCCCCTAGAGAAACACGTGGCGGCCCACGCTTGATTGTGCCTGATGGTCACTAAATGTGTCGCTCTTTTGATAAATGTTTTTGAGACCGATATCTGATGCCTGGCACAATACCTTTAAGTACCCAAGGTTGCCGCTAGTCAGATAGTTAATCAACTTTATCAAATCAGGCTATAAAAGAACAGAGGAGTAAAACTATTATATTTTCTCTGAAATACCATTATTGCTGCAAACGTACTGAGATTAAGCCTAGAGTCATCATATGCGACAAACATCTTGTGGAGCATTCTAAGAATTTATCCAAATCAATTTTGCAAATGTTTCAGAGGGGTTCATCTATCTGATAATGAACAGAACTCCGGAAAATGAATGCAGTGTGGCAATATTTGCTTGCATGCCCCAGCGCAATGACCAAATGTACCTAATCTTGATAAGAACTCAAAAGCAACTTACGATAGAACATATTTTACGTTCATACCATGTTTACAGTTCCAAGAATATGTTGTTTTCAATCAGTTTGAAAAGGTATAAAAACAGTACATCGCCACTTGCTCAAACCATGTTGTGGACGTGTTCCGAACTATCTCACCTGGTAAATTTTCTTAGGTAAGTATTATTTAGCTCGCGCTGATGTTTTTGAATGTATAACGTTCGCTTAGACACATTGAGCTTCAGTCATACAAAATTAATGTTGAGTATGTATTGATAAACTGAAGAATGCTATAGACTTTAGAAATGACTTAATTCATACTTCTCTTGTATAATTTCTCTTCATGCCAGTAGAATGTAACGTTAAAGAGAACGTATTCTCCAAAATAGCATTGCCGCATTAAACGCGAAAAAAGAACGATTTCATTTGATTCATTCAATGATCATTGATTCGGGTTGATCGCCGTACCTTATTTTTTTGGCTCAAATACCCATGGATGGATGGAAGGACGGATAAACAGACAGACACACCAAATTAAGCTAAAATATATGTGAGTGAAACGCTAATAAACTCTCTCTCTATTTCCTTTGTAGCTTTCATCTCACGATTGTTCAAAATGCGTATTTTTTCCTTCATTCTCTTGACCATGGCTGTCTTGTCTGTATCTTTGTCAGGTAAGTGTGCCTTGCCGCGGTAACAGAGGCGTGGCACAATGACGTATGTAAATTTCGACAGACCTGTGGGCTCGTTTTAAGATCCTTTTTATGTTTAAAAAAAAATATATTGATTTCTAAGTCTGGTTGAATTTGTGCCGTTGTATCTCATTTTACTGTTGCTTTTTCGGTTATTGTAAAACTATTGAGGTTTTACTGCCAGGTTTACGAAAGGTTACTATACAGCTCAACTGACCAATGAAAAATCAGATATCACAGGTTAACTGTTTCCCACCCAGGCACATCGTATTCTCGTGAGAGTTTCTATAAATACAGATAGAGAGTTCAAAAAAGTAAAGTATAGAAACAACTCCTAGTAAAGATATAAATTAATTGAATTCATTTTGACTCAAAGTTTCGGTTTATTGCTCTCTCCTGATGCTGGTTTGATCAATAAACCGAAACGTTGAGTCAATCTGAAAGCATCCTCTTTCTTCGGAGCTTTTTCTTTGATGTGTCTTCGAATATATGTAATTATATAATTTCTCTTGTTACATTAAAAAATTAAAATACTACAAAAAAACACAGGGTTGGCTAAGTTGTATCCAAGTAATCTTCTCGCTTATCTAATAACGACTAGTGAGATATTTTCCTCATGAATCTTTCTATCTTTTTTTTTTGAAGGGCAGTATAACAACAAACACAAAACTACATCCGTCAGTACAACATCACCAGTATTCTGAAGATACGAACCAATTTTTAGTGATCGATATAGGGAATATTGCAAATAAATAGGTAAATGGTAATAAAACAATACAGATTTCTTTATCCCATAGCTTAAAATTAATCACATAAGTTACAATTTTGAAGCTTTATTTTCCTGAAAACCAACAACCCGCAATGTCAAAATATAGGCAGGCTGCCCTATCGTGCCACAATAGTTCAAAGTCATTTTGCAAAGGGACGTTACTTTGTAATGCATTACAGCGTTCAATATGTCGTAGACCTAACGGATCCGATCCAGCCTTTGGGTCACGGTTATAAAATTTCGGCGACAGTGAAATAACTGTTTGGTAGTCGTATATAAGCGAAATACTCTCCTTAAGCAATTAATGCTAGACGTTAACATCATGTGACATTAGATACTTTGTCTTCTCGTTCTAAATAAATGCGTTCATCTACTCATTTTAACAAAAATGCGATAAGGAAAAGTCGAGCGGATTCAAATATAGTTTCGATTTAATTTATTCCATTATTCACGCATGCACACGAGCTATTTTAAACAAAGTTATTATTTCTCCCTAGCTGCCCAAAGTTGCCCGGAGGGCTGGTATTCGGTCTGTGCCTTGCCCTTGTCAGACATGCAGTATAAAGACCCTGTCAAATTCTGTGCAAGTTTGGGGACTGTGGCGGGTCATCTCTGCATCCTATGTAAGTAAAACTCGTACATTTATTCTTCGTTTTTTTTTTTTGCTATGTTTTTTTCTTTCTGCCTGTCCATTTCTGTAACATCTGTAATTGGATTGACAAATTTGTAACAAGTGCTTAGCTTATATCTTTTTCTTTTGTTTTCTCTTATTTATTGTCTTTTTATAAAAGGTCGGATATTTATATGCGGTGTTCATTTATTATATCGAGACCCTCTGCCTAAGAACAGTTTGTTTGGAGAGTAGCAATGCTGTCTTTACTTAACACTGGAAGAAGATTAACTTTCCAGCATTGTGAAACATTGCATATTTTGGCAGTTGCCAGTATCAAAGATTGTTGGAATATGCAGACGTAATACGTAAGTTCAGATGACGATAATACGACGCAAGACGTACGAGCTCTGTTGAAAAATAGGTCTTCCTCCATGGCGGAGAGCACGGGTGTTCTCTAAAAAGAACTGGCGGGTGGTTGGAAGAAGCTTCCCGCTGCCCTGATGCTTCATGAGCTAAAGTTTGTTTGTTTGACCATCCTCAGCACCACTGACAACAAACAAATACAGGACGGCAACAACAGGGCGCAATACAGACACCACAAACAGATCGGCTTCATATTCCCCGTTAGCTCAAAGAGCACCAGGGCAACATGAAGCTCCCTCCAACCGCCTGCTTCTGAGCTAAAGAGGGACAGAAAGCTGATATGTTTCTGATGTCTACGTATTGCTATATGAGTGACCTGTATTTGTCCTGTGATGTTTTTGTTTGTTGTCAGTGGTTACGGGGATAGTTTCCTTCACCAATTGGTCTGGCACGCCGGCATGTGAGTGAAATAACCATACGTAAGGCGTTTCACCCAAATCAAACAAACAAACAACCGAAAACGTAGTGCCCTTGTACAACAGTCATATAAGATGTTTTATGCCAATACAATTTCATTTGTGTTTATATCTATTTATACTATTTTATTTTTTAGCATACCAGGAGGGCTGCTGTCCTGCTGGGAAATAAACTGTGCGATTGAAGGAAAGTAAAACATCTGTTATACCCCGTGACACTTGAGGCTGACCAATCAGAAACTGTCTGTATATATCTTCTTGTGGGTCTGCAAGAATATATTTAATAAAACAAGATGGCAACTGCATCTGACGGTTTTTTGTTACCTTTATCATAAAATTTACTTAATTTGAAATATTTTATTTACGGCTTTATACCGGAGATTTCTTGCATGAAACTACTTGAGGGAATTAAAGACTACTTTAGATATTTTCTCGGATGAAATAAAACCCAAAACGCCCTTTTTTTTTATTATTTAAGACATTAAAAAATTAAAGATTTCTTAAAATATGATATAGAGGGCTGAATTTGTGTGTCTTTATAAATAATACAACTTATTTCAGGATCCCATTATACAATTCTCTTTTGGAGCTATAAACACAATGCCCTTGCGACATTATATCAATCTCCATGAAAAGTACATGTATTTTCTTTATAGGCAGCATTGTTCAGCTATGTTCATTGCATTTCCGTTCCGAATCTTAGCCGGTACACGTCATATTTATTACGTTATACGACTTTTTTTATTTTCATGAAACAAATATTCAATGCTCCATTCGAATTGTGAACACAATAGACTCACGATGGTAATAGCTCAGTGGGTATTACGAGATTTCCTACCGATGTTCCACTACATGTATTTTTTTTTTCAGGCAAAGTGAGACGTGGACAGTTTGCTGTCATATTTCTAGAAGAAAAACCCTTGAGAACGACGACACAATATAGATGTTAGTAACATGGTCCTGTGTTATCATCACGCAGGCGGTAACCTATCTCATGGAGGTGAGACGGCGACGGTTTTACTCCAATGAACAGCTATATAATATTGGCATACAGGTGCACGTCAATACGAGCCTTTCCTTAAGTCATTCAATTAATAATCATTCTTAAATAAAAAAAATTGTCCTTTTTATTTTGATCGCCATCAATATATCAACTTAATTTTTATAAGTTGGTTTGGTTTTCAATAACTGTACAAGGCAAATAACGCCCGCCATTTTATGACCCCAAAAGACAGACGTGATGTCCCACGCTTGATTGTGCCTGATCGTCACAAAATGTGTCGCTGTTTTGCTAAATGTTATTGAGACCGATATCTCAAGGCATTTCGTTATCTGATTTTTAAAGGAAGATAACGAGGACGGTTCTTTAACTTCTTTAGGCATAGCATATCTTAGCCCCATTGTAACCAAGGCTTTGTTGTAAAAAAAATTGCTGTTAGGTTTGGGGATGAATATATCTTTGTTCTCTGTTGAGCGGAGTGTTCGGGTAGTTACATCGCTGGCATTTTTTAAAAATGAATTAAGATAGGTTGGACACTATTGTTAATTACTTTGTACATTAAAGTTGCAATATGGTAATCGATTCTGTCTGATATGCTGAGTCAGTTGAGTTGTTTTAGCAGGATTGATGTTGGAGTTAGGACTCTACCGTTAGTCACGAGTAAAAAATGTGACTCTTATCTTTTCGTCGCTTTTGCGGGTATTTTCAAAGGATGATTATATTAACATCATATATATTTAGAAAGCGGAGGATTCCAAGGTTCTAAATATAATGTCATGTTGTGATTCGTTTTATTTTATAATGACAAAAAAAAACCACAAAAAAAACGTCAAATAATTTTTTAAAACAGACCCTTGTTTGTAACTTTTATTGTTCTTAGATGGTTTGAGATTTTTTTTCTCCAAACTTGCATGTCTGTGTAGACCGGTATTTAAACTAAAAATCTGTCACAGGGTTTTTCTAAATTCAAGTTAGGTTTTTAACAATTGATAAAAATATATGTAAGAAACAAAAATCTGCCCTTAAAAAATATTTCCTAAATATCTTCAAAACGAAAATCAATATCAAAAACTGCATGACTGTTTTTTAGATAATGGCTTCAAGATTGTCTGTGCCAATTTCCAAACACTTAGTGCAACTAGTGTACGAGAAATAAACGTTTTCAATCATAAAAACCAAGAAAAATGAAAGCTGAGAAAACAGCCTAAATGTATGTAAGTCCTTGAACTTGGGTTTGTTTCAAGATTACTCCAATAAATTTAATTAACCCCCTTTTTTATAATTGAATGAAAAGGCCTAATAAAGTTTTATCTATTGCCTTAATTTTTTTAGGACATAATTTTAAAAGAATGTATTTTAAGGGGGATGCCCCGTGAGGGAGCAGGTGGGCCATGGCCCTGCAGAATACTCCCTCGGCTTCCTCGGTCGATCGTAAGAGGCGAGA
>JARFOD010160120.1:0-12042 GCA_031763545.1 Mopalia muscosa | reverse complement strand
TCAGAGTTAGGCACCGAATCGCCAGCAGTAAATGCAGGCTACCTAGACCACTCGGCCACCCGGCCTTCTACAAAATAACGAAAATACTGTTAATCTTCACTTTCTAAAAGACACAAAAATTATTTATAGTAGGTTTATCTTGGTTGTATCGAAGTGTCTTTTAACTTTGTGATATAATATATTAATATACTGATTTTAGGCTACGGACTGGGTTTTCATTAAGAAAAGGAAGGCGGGGATTTTTGTGGCTTTCTACAGTTTCATAGCTGTCAACTTTATCGTAATAAGAAACATTCCTATACAAAAATGCTGCCGTTGTTGTTGTTCTTCTGTAAACTGGTGAGTACCATAAGATGGAAATCTCAAAATTGTCATCTGACAATACGTCAGAAGATTGAACCATAAAACGCTTTTAATTTATGTTTTCGCCACGTTTGAAATACATGTGAGTGGCTCATATATGAAAAGCTCCCGTATCTGCCTGTGTTTTAAATATGTGACCCCTATAGCGCTTGTATATTTCTTCCCGGAAGTGTGTACTCCAAGGAGTGCAAAGAATTCGTTTGTATGCAGCGTGACAATTGGTTTTCTGTAATCGAAGATGGTTCCAAATCATTCAGTGAACATTCCATTTGAATGCAAAACCGTTGTTACTAGTCTATGGAAACGTCTATAAATGGTATTTAGTAGTTGATTAACTTAAAACGCAAAGCACTATAACGTAGGCAACTTCTCATTTAGTTTTTGAGGCAACGTTTCAAGGTCTAGTCTGACATGTTATCTCGAGCATGTTTGAGCTCGGCAGTCTCTTCTAGAGCCTCCAGGTCCAATATTCACATTAATACCTGTTTGTACTGCACTACCATTCAATGTCAATCTGGATTTAACAAACAACATTAACATATCGTTGATCTGAATTTTCTCAATGGGAAGTAAGTGAACTGCCTTTCAGGTTATACAGCTATTGATTCAAACATTCTACTGGTTAGCCCGCCTGTATTAAGGAAGGCGAGTTTATGTCGTTACCTAGGCGTCGTCGTACTCCATGTAAAGGTTTCTATTATTAAATATACCAAGCGAAGTTCTCTGCAATTTACACACAGTTTGCATGTCCGGAAAGGGAAAGATAATTGAAATTGATTGGAATTATGTGCTTATTAATTATGCTAATTAGGTGATACTGTTTTGGAGGAAATGGCGTAGAATTAGCTTTAGCACTACATATGCAAAATAAATAGCCCGATTTTCCTAAAATTGTTGGCAGATGTTTCACAACATAAGGGGAGAGGGATAGTATCTCTTCAACTCATTGCTTGCTTATTACTTTAAAGGGATACTCCAGGCTGCAATAAAATGCGCGTGGGTAAAACGGGCATCATTTCTGGTGTTCAATTATACTCTCTAATTCTAATCGAGCAATATCAATTTTATAACTGGCTCTTAAACAATTGGTAATGCAAAAACTTGTCAAATAGATCCAGGCGGCCATGTATAGGTATTTATATCATTTAACAGAAGAGGTCCACAAATAGTGACCAATCAAATACCTTTCTTTTCAAAATAAGTGCCTACGACAGAAGACCTGCAGAATCAACGGTTTAAACCTTTGACAATTGACACCAATGACCTACATATAGGTCATTGGTCCACACATGTTATTAACCCGCAACACGTCATGGACAGGGTTGGGCTGGTTGGCCACGCCCAAAATGTCAGCTACCAGTGGTCGTAGGAAGGCTTATATCTGTAATCCTCGGGTTATTTTATAAAATGAAGACAAGATAAGTCGATGTCATATAATATTTATTTGATGGTAACCTTTCAGAGGATATAGGGGTTATTTCAGCCGGGAATATCGCTTTAACAAGCTTTCCAAGTATAAGTTCGCGTTAAGCCCCATGATTCCACATTGAAAGGCCAGATTGTCCTAATGTTTTGGGCAAATATCGCAGTCAAACATGGAGCGAGGGGGATATTACAAGACAGGTTTATACACACGTTTTAATTCATTTCCATCGGCTCATTAACATGTAAATTCTTCTTCAATTAAATATCCTCAGGGAATTTCTCTGACACTTTACAAACAGCTTGCGGATCTATGTGCATAATAATTATGTTATTTATGTGATAGTGTTTTAAAGGAAATGGTGTCTAACCACTGTATGTCCAAATTGAATAGCCAGATTGTCCTTGATTTTTGGGCCGCATGATACAAGGGGTTATCATCTGTTCATTTCATTAGATATATATTTATTACTGTAACGAGTTTTTAAAAGTAAATTCGCGTTAAAGGCCCAATTATGAAATTTAAAAGCCATGGTAAATATCCCACAACATGAAACAAGAGGGATATTGTCAGCTCGGTTCACTATACGCATATTAATTAATATGTACTCTAACGAGATTTATGTAGACATTAAACTATTTTGAATAATTACCTGGAGGGCAAAAGGAATGCATTCTCCCTTCGTTCAAGCCTTGTTGCCAAGTATTTTATTTTTTCCCCGGTCGGGAAATAAGTTTCAATTGTATGGGTTTCTTTATACACAACTGGGGGCTGGTTGCCCAAAGCTCTATTACATTTAATCTGCTATTTGATGACGTGACGTCAATTTATATGTCTAGCTATATAATCCTCTTAGCGATTTATCTGGTGTTATCAACTACTAGTCGTTCGAAAAATTATATATGAAATAATGCAGGGGACTTGCTTCGCTTCGGTCCATATAAATTTTTGTGGGTGACTGACCAGTCCATAAACTGTCATATGGCCCGCAGTTCCCTGCATTATTTGTTAAATAGTATGTAGTGTATCAATTTCAAAATGTCGTAAAGATGAAATCAGAAATTAACAAACATTAGCTGCTCAAACCCTCGTTCAAACGATTTATTAACTCGTTTGCACGAATGAGATGTATTAAGTTATTCATACGACTTGGTAACTTGTAACACTCAAAAACAACACGAAAAGTCCACAATTTGGTCGCGAAATGCTGTCATTTGATTGGTTGAATAACTCGTTTCAACAACTTTTATCTTTCAAACGTGTTAATTCGTTTAAACGAGTGGACGGCTCGTTTAAGAAACTAGTAACTCGCTCAAAGGAGATATAGTCTTACAAACGAGTCAATGACCAACATGATTTTTTCCTTTATATGCCTCTTTACGGCCCAGTATGTGCGTCCTTTTAGATTAAATAGACCTATTACACGTTGAGATGTAACACGTCACAAAGAGCCGCGACCGTGGCTTAAAGGTAGCGTGTGCGCTTAATAATCCTTCGATTTGCCGTTCACAGTATCGAGTCGGGTGGAAGTCCCGATAAGTCAGTTATGATAATTTATATACGATATGCATACGATTAATTTTGAAACTGTTGTAACCCAGTTTGCAGTTTAATTGTTTCCAGTTCAATGGCCAAATGTACCAGCAAACCAAGGGTTATTTTATGAGTAAAATTTAAACCCCAACTTTGTTTCAATTTCTGTTATCTCCACCACTACTATATATAGTAGGGGACGCCCTTAAAATACTAGTGCTATTTGGCGTCGTTCGCTCTTCTTTCCGTCTGTCTGTCACAAATGTTTGTGGACACGCTAACCTGAAAACAAATTTAACTTAGTAAGTATAGCTTCCTCCTGTTAAGACGACGGATGGGATTGCTTTGTCGCCAAATTCCATTGATCTAAATGACTAATTTTAGAATATTCATGCCTGTATATGTTGTAAACGCGATAGGCAGGGAATAAAATCCCTCATATAACTTCAAACTTGATATGGAGATTCCTCCTATTCAGACAACAGATGGGATTCCGCATAACAAAATGGCCGCTATTACATAATTTTATAATATTCATGCCTGTATGTGTGGTGAACACATAAAGTAGATAATGAATTCATGGATTAAATTCAAATTTTGAATATAGCTTCCTGCCTTCAATACATGAATGGGATTGTTCAGTGAGACAAGATGATCCCCATTGACCATTTCATTACTGTACAGTCTCCATGTCTGTTGTGAACACGTTTTAATAGTAGACTATTTCAACGGTTGCGATTGGATTTCGTCAATTACCGCAAAACAAAATGCGAAAATTTTCTCAATATTTACGCTCATGTGTGTTGTGAACCTGAACATTCATAAAACAAATTTGCTCAACTTCAAACTTTTACGCTACTGGAGGCAAATATAATGACGGAAAATAGTGGTCGAAATCAGTAAAGAGCAGGTTGTGTGTTCAAAGTATAAATCATATCCCAATCTAGTCTTACTATTTCTTGGTGTTTTTACATATAGCTTTTTAACGCAAACGGGCTGAGCATCGATAAGAGGGCGACGGGTTTGAACAATTGTGGGAGTCAAGATTTTTTTAAGAGCTATAAAAACAAATATACGGTACTGTTTCGCGATAAAGTGTCGCTGATAACCTGGGGTCTCACGATTTTGGGGTTGTGCTGCCAATGGAAATCCAGCATATGGGGCTAGGTCAGAATACAAATAAGCAGCGTTGTGCCGCATGGTAACCGTATCTCTATAGAAGTCTATCGAAATACCATATATTCATACTTTGTGAAGTTTCGTTTAGTACGGAACTCTACGATTTTTCCCGTCAAATCGGGTCACGTGTTCAGACAACATGGCTGTACTCAACGAAACTTCAAATGTTCCAGTCTAACAAAATTCAATTTAACAAAAAAAATCTTGCCGTATGCCCCTAATGGCCATTAATGGCCATTAATGTCAGAAAAGCACACAAGGGCGTCTCCCTATTGGGTTTAAATTAATGTGAGAGAAATCCATTGGACTGACATTTTCTTGAGGTACGTGCTAAACAAAATCTTCCAGACGAATGCGCCTATTACTTAATTTATTCCGAAGACTTGTAATCCGTTATGCTAACATTGGAACCAATCAACTAGAGTGTTATTTACATTTCCAGATGGAAAATTCTGAAACCTTTGCAACGTCTCTAGCCCAATTCGACTAGATTTAGTACAGTTTTTACTCTAGATTCAAATTCTGGAACGATTGGGTTATATATTTTAGAATGTTGAACTGGTCAATAATTGAAGGACATCAAAACGAGTTAGTCAGCTAAATAAAGTGATATCTACTGGTTAACTTCCTTAGACTAGAATTCCTACAAACTATTAAGGAAACTAATTATCGAACAACCAAACACAGGACAATTTATTTGCTTGATTGAGTTTAACGCCATGTCCGGCCAATGGGTTGAAGAAACCACCATCGGGGACACAGGACAAAAGTGGAAGTTCACGCATTGAAACACACCGGCTCCTGCTCCCTTGGCTCCCTCCAAACCAGAATAAAGGACATCTCCACTAGGTTGCATGGATTAACGCAGTCGCAACGGTATATTGATGGATGTTTAAGGTCATTCAATGTAGGGGATTGAACAGGTTTTCTCAGACTACGGTTGGCTCAGATGGGACATTTTAGGATCCCACTTTTATTCTGGTTATATACATTTGCTCGGAACAGACTACCTTTTGCTCTGAGTAGTTGTATCTAACATTATTGACAGTGATGCAGAACATGTACATTTAAGTCCCGGGCTCACGGGGATCATACAGACCACCGTTTAATAGTCACAAAGACCCATTGTCGGTGTTTAACGTCGTACTCTAGGGTACTTCACTTATGACAGATTGTCCATTTCACTCTGTACACAGCCTCATTACGTCAGAAACCTCGTTAAACCCATCCCTGCAATTGGCGGAGCCACAACATGTGACTAGCTTATATACGCGATGATAGACAGGCGGACTCGATCCGGTAAACGGTAAATCGAAGCAGGTTCAGTTTACGAAGCGCAATCGCTACTGCTAAACCACAGCACTTCACCTTTGACATTCAAATCATAAAATATGGAATAGGACGAATATTACAAGTTCCGAATTGCTCAATTGGATACTGATGGGATAATCCGCCCACCTGATGGAGGGCAGTATGCCCTAAGAGAAGTTCTTACTCAGCACAGAGGAATTGGGTTAAATCACTTCAAATTTGATGGTGGTGTAATTGTGGCCTTAACTGAAGATCACCCTCATAATAGTATTAAAACAAACTTGAGCAAGGCGTCAACATTTAAAACATCCAATCCATAATATCAGCAAATAATTGAAAGCCTCCATCGATCAGTTTTAAAATTCCTCTGTAAACAACGTTAATGTTCATTCCGTTTTAAAAAAAATTGACAAAACTGGTGGCATTAAAAAATAGATTTATTGCAATAAAGACAAGATCAATTTTTCTTTCCTCATATTGTTAGAGCACTACAAACAATAAAACACATTATTTTACAAGAACAGGGATAAATTATACCACAAAACCAATTTTTTTTATGATCGTACCGATAGTTTAATTGGTGTGTAACACCGTCGAGCTTCAATTATTTCACTGAAACGATGGTGCCCGTCCAGTGGATAAAAGAAACCACCCTCGACATCATGCACTGATAACAAAGACAAGACAGGACAATCTCAGCACGAAACGCTAAGTCCCAAGGAGAAAGCACAGAATAAAATATTTGCCTATTACAAATATAGCTCAAAGGTTTTTTAAGAATACATGACGAATATAACTATAAATGAATTAAACATAAAAAATCTAGTCCGAAATGAATTTTTGTTAATCCAATATTTTTTTAGCCTATGTGCGGATTACCAGGGCAACCAGAATCCGCGGCGAACCGCCCACTATTCAAATCTTCAAATATATATATATTTTTTTTATCGGTGGAAATGAATGTTCCACATACCAAACATTGCCAGAACCGTCCTAAATAACCCGCATGCCTACCCTTTACCGGATATAAAGTGTATTGACATAAAGCCGCCTGTATAGGCCTTACGGAATTTTATCTTTGTCAATATCCGTGTTTCAACATAAATAAAAATACATCTCACAGCAACCAATTTGGAAAGAAACCTTTCGCACCATTGAAGGATGTTTGTCAGCATGTGTAATAAGGCTTTATGCATCGGATAATTACTTTTTTTGTATCGAGTTTGTTACAGGCAGGTTTTGCACATACAAATTAGATGATGGGAAACTGCAATTCTGACCTCGACTATTCTAAACGTTATTAATCAACTTCCAGGCATCAACGTCCCACAGTTTGATCAGACCTTCGAAACCAGAAAGTTGGAGCTGCGTTATGGCGTCCTGTAGTTTGTAATTGTTCTGTTTAACTCTCTCTGGCAGATCTCCGTCAGCCTGAAACAAAGAAAAGAAACCTTGTATGTATATTTTTTATTCCACCACCTAAATTTATAAGTATACTTTCCTTAGCTTACCATATCAACAGATGCGCAAGAAAGTATACAAGAGGGAAAAAAGAGTGTAGGGGTGGAAAAAAATAACATAAAATTTGAAATGTAGATAGCAGAATAAAATTGAAAAAATGTACTAGTGAGGTCTTAATGTTAGTGACTGGATGTTTGTTTGGGGTTTAACGTCGTACTCAAGGGTATTTCACTTACCATCCCAATGGGTGAAGGAAACCACCCTGGACACCACTGGCAACAAACAAAGACAGGACCGGACAAATACAGGACAACAGGAAGCAATACAGACATCACAAACAGATCGGCTTCCTGATCCCCTTTAGCTCCGAGAGCACCAGGGCGACATGAAGCTCCCTCCAACCGCCTGCGTCAGTGACTGGAAAACAAACATCCCATTACCCAGAAAAAAGGAAATATTCAAAATTCTTTGTGGTGCAGGCATGAAGACCTGCGATGGAATGCAATCGAGTCCTAATACTGCTACATTAGATTAAAAAAAAAACCCATAAAAACATCGATAACTTGATGTTAAGTTAGGTAGGGAATTTGGTGAGTATGGCGCTAACCTCTTTTCTTGAAGGTAAATCTTTGCGTTCGTAGAACTTTTCGCTGCCATGATGTGATGTCAGCCAATCAGCCTCTATTCCGTTTCGAAAATCAGCCAGGTGGTTACCAAATCCTAGCAGATCGAAGTTTTTGTTCTCTACAAAAGAAATGTCAAGAAATCATGAAAATTGAAAATGCTTGCCGTCGTGTTTATATTGCTTGATATGGAAACCATGCAGATGTTCGCGGTCCATCTCACAATTAATAGTAAATTTGTATTGGGAGATGAAGTGTTTGACGGAGGTTTAACACCATACTTTGTTATTTAGCTTTATAGGACGGGAAAATTTAGCACACCACACGACATAATACAAATATACCACAAACCCTTTAGCTGTAAGAGCACCAGCACAAGAGGAACACTCAAATTAACTTCAGTTGCAAATTTAGGTTATAGAAGTATATTATGTTTAGAACCTAAATCCAATGGTTCGAGTGGCGTTTTGCGTCGTGTTAGCGATATATTCCAACAATAATCGATACTAGAACCATACAATAAGAGTTCTTTTGAAGCCGTTGGTTGGAAAGTAAAGAAAGCATATTGCTACCTTTTGAAACAAACTTCCCATAGCCAGAGGGCCCCTAAACAAGGCAACTGAAAGGTCTACACAGAGGACAAGGTTATTAGGGATTTGAGAAAAAAATCTCGCCATAATGCCTATTTATATTGTATGCAATCTGTATACGGAGGTTTGTATGGGCTTTAATAGTCAAATCTTAATTGCCTTTCTGATACGGTTTCTGTTAGGGTCTAGCGCTCACGATTGTTTGATCTTGGCCCAACGCCGTATTTACGGATTTTTTTTTTTAAATCACTCGTATGACGACGTGTCCGTCCAAATGGCAGAGAAAACCACTTTGCCACTAGCAAATTAATTCAGCACAAAATATAACGCAAATACATCCCTAACAGATCGGCTACCCGTTGCCCCTAAACTCCGAGTTGCAGTAAGCACCCACCACTTTCACCGCCGCTTTTAAAAGTCACTAACTGCAATTGCCTACATCGTATCTCGATATAGCGTTCACATCTTCGATGAAGTAGACTTGCCGGATTAGTCAGTTTTATTAATCTCATCGAATAAATCCTGTTATTAGGTAAACAGGTTTCTGGATCGTCTCCTAAAATGTCAAATCTACAGTAACTATTGGAGAAAAAAAGGGTGGATTGGCAACAGATACTTCAACCAAATGCTAAAGGGCTATTTCAAGTCTTCTTTGGCAAAGATAATGTGTCTGACAGGTCAGTATATGAACTATTATTGGACAGTACTAATAATGGCTGGTACTTGGAATTAGCCAGTCTAAATATATGGCGACATTGTAGGATAGACTTTTAGGATACAAATCTCTGCATGTCCAATTGCCCAGGTCAAGATAAGTAGTCTTTCGATAAGCTTTACTTTGGAGCGGTTTTCCTATTCAAATCGCCCTGCACTCGTTCTGCCGTTCCCGATTGATTAGGGTTTCACACTACGTTTAAGGGTATATCGCTTATGACAGCAGTGTACTATTCCAACAATAATTGACACTAGCATAACCCCAAAATGTGATTGGGATTTTGGTACTGTTGGAAAGATCATTTTTCTCCAGTGTGAAAAGGTAGCATATCCACTTTACAAGCAAATTGCCCTTAGCCAGAGGGTTAACTTAACGTTCACTTAGGAGAAATAGAAAACTTTGGTGGAAAATGAGTAAGGTACTCTGTTAAACCGTTGTCAGATAGTCCAAGAGTATTAAAGACAAGTTACCTGCTGAAATCAATTGTTTGTCTATGGTAACGAGGTCATCCATCCGCGTTTCACGGTTAAGCGGCCCACCATTTTCTGGCCCACGTATGTTGAAAGAGGTATTCTCCAACCGTCCCTGGAAGTTCCAAATCTTCTCTATTTCGGAATTTGGCGAATCCAACCAGTGATCAACGACTGGGGAATATCGCCCCGTCTCCCTGGCCAATGTAAGTCTAGAGGTAGGATAGTTTGCCATCTGGACGAGAAGCTCATCTTCCTCGCTGTCAAAGATTAAAGTTTTTAAATGCATTATTTTGCAATGAAGTGGAACAGTCATGTTGCGCCACATTTCGGCAAGCAATTCTCAACCTGGAAGAAATACAATACTCAATAAAGTTAACGTTGTTCCGGAGCTGGTTGATCGAAGCTATTAATCCGCTATTAGATAACATTCTTTCTCTAATCCGGTATTAGCAGTTCCTGTTAGCGGTTAATAGTCTTTCGAGCAATTGACAGGCCCCTGATCGTTATTACCATCTTACCGAGACATGGAATATACTCAACAGTACAATGTCTAGTTCTAGACCCAATCAGTGAGTGTTGTGTCTTAGCTTGTATAACACCACGAGACCCTTTACATGAAACACGTCATAAGTTTAGTGACAGCTACTTGATTAATAATCTTCATTATTTATATGTAGTTGAAATCGCAGAATTTACTTCTTCACCCTTAAGGTAACGTTGTAGAACAAAATTTAGTAAAACAGCTCCGATTTAGATTTTGTTTGTTTGATTGGGATTTAACGTCGTACTCAAGGCTATTTCACTTATATGACAATGGATTATCCACTTACCACTACACCTAGCCTTATAACGGTGGACAACCGGGAGGAAACTTAGTAAAAACCACCCCGCGATTGCCGGGGCCACAACATGTGACTGGCTATAAACCTGTGGGTCGACAGGCGGACTCGATCCCCTGAACAGGTAAATCTAAGCAGGTTCAGTTTAGGAAGCGCGCACGCTACCACTAAGCCACGATCCCCAGCTCCGATTTAGAAATGTATTGTTCACATAAACAGAATACTACACAATGCAATTTGAACACCATAATATTGTTCTCGTGAATGGTTGAAAGGATAACCCACTCGACGCTTCGAGCCTCGCGAATTATCATATTCATCACTCGCTTGAGCTATGTAACATAATGTTTATGGTATTCAAAATTCACTCTAATATCCTCTATTTTATCACAGGTTTTTGGCGTATATATCTCAACGCCAAATGACCACAACAAGTGAAGCATTAGATTGATTGAAGTTATACATAGTATTTAGGTTATTTCCCCCGATATGAATGCGTGACGGGCACTGGCGGCCCAATGTGGATACCTCCTGCTTCCAGGTACCTACGGACATAATTTTGAGGCTTGAAGCGGCCTAGGATTTATTTTAGGACTGGATCGAAGGCAGTGCAGCGCAGCCTCTACGTTCTGTGCAAAAACTCTTATTATGGCGTATATACATACAACTGGGACACAATAAAACAATTCTTAGCCCTACGTCCCGCCTATCCCAACCCTTGGTGAAAGTTGAAAATTGATCCGCCGCTATTGGCGGCCTCTCTAAACACGTATTTTTTCCTGATTTTTTTAAAAATACGATGAAAACAATGTCTAGTAATTTATCTACTTGCAAAAAATTTTTTTTTACGGGTTTGAATCTTACTATTGCAAACGGAGATAACTTATACATGTCGACTGGCGAGAAAACTCAAATAAAAACTTTATTTAAACGCCAGGAAAGAAAGAAAGAGTTATATTGTGACTGGTGTAAAAAAAAAAAAACACTGAAAAATCACTTATCGACTCGGTTTCGCGTGACAATGAAACTTCCGGGTCAGTTTACTTTCAAATTGAAGCCACGAAAGATTGCAGCAGTTTGGGAGAATTTGTCACACTGGAGTGTGTTCATCCCCATTACTGGACAGATTTTTTTTCAGGATTACCATAAAAGACCATACTGTGGTGGTTGTATTTTGGAAATGTATGTGATTTCAAGGACACAGCAGCTGGAATTCCGATAGCCTTTATCTTGGACTGTCTCATTTGGGAAAATAAGGCACATAATAAATCTACTCTTAATTGCTGATCATTTATCACTCACCTGATATACTGCATCTTTCCCTTCCTTGACGCAGCGTGCTTAAGGGTATTTCAGGGTATTTTCTCGTCGGCGTATTCTCAACAGAAATTGACACTAGCACATCGGAGAGGTTTAAAGAACTGCAAAGGAAATAAAGTTGGTTTGTTTGTTTGTTTGGTGTTTAACGTCGTACTCAAGGGTATTTCACTTATATGACGACGGATACAAAATAAAACGTACAAACAGATCAG
>JARFOD010160109.1:7500-12042 GCA_031763545.1 Mopalia muscosa | reverse complement strand
AATTAGTTTTAATTATATTTTTTTAGTTCAATTGTCGTATTTTGTTTTCTTCCCTGGCCTTGCTTACTTCAATCTGGGTTGAAGAACATGCTGCCGTGCACTGCCTGCTATAGCCTGAACCTTTGCTATGGTTGTTATGATGTCTTTTGTGATTGTAGAATAATAATTTTGTCAAAGCAGCTATAACGGGGACATTTTAAGTTTGTGTCAGTGTGGCTATTCAGTGTTGGCTGGCACTACCTTCTTGTCTGTTAGACATCTGCCAACCAACCAAACAACCAGCCAACGAACTAGCAACCAACCAATCTAACTGCTGTTTTCAACGGAATGCCTAGTTTGGCAAGCTGCCAGAGTTCTATGAACCCCTTGTTAAAAATTAATTAGCCTGATTTTGAATTGATTTTGACAAAGTTCATGTAACAAGTAGTTACAAGAATAGTATAATCAGGATTCTGATAGTATATACAACAAGGCCTTTTTTATTGCACATAAATTAATCTTTACATATTAACCAGTATGATGTATTGTCTGGGTGTTTGACGGGCACAAATACATGTAATAAAGTTTAATGCCAGGTAACCTTTTTAATATCATAATGTTTTCACTGGTGTTTAAGGTTATAGCCAGCTGATATTTGTAAAACAGGTGTTTATCAGTGTTATAAAATTGCCTGACAGTTTACTGCGTAGATAGACTATAGTGATAAAAAATATTGCTAAAGGCATGACATTATAAATTTCTACCAAATACATATTGTCACACGTTTTTTTTTGTCTAGCTGATAATATTCGTTAATGAAATATTGATTCATTTCATTTCATTTCATAGCATACATAAACATTAGACAAATATTTTTTTTTACAAAAAGCGTAATTGTTCTTGTAAAAAACACCTCTTTAAGAGATTGATATTTCGGTAAAACAGATGGGTTACATATTCACACATACAATGTTCATGTAAATATGCTGTCATAAGCGACTAATAATCCTTCTTCGTATAACAGATCACGGGATCGAGTCCTTAGTCAATTGTCTGATATATATAAGAGGGACATACTATTATTACATTTAAGTCGTTCTGGCTATTATGGGGGTCCAATTGTCCCACGTTTCCCTCAGTTTTAAAGGGCGAGTGGTGGAGGGAGCTTCATGTTGCCCTGGTGCTCTCATAGCTAAGGGGGAACAGGAAGCCGATCTGTTTGTGGTGTCTGTATTGCGTCCTGTTGTCGTCCTGTATTTGTCCAGTTTGGTCTTTGTTTGTTGCTAGTAGTGTCCTTCACCCAATGGGCTGGCACGTCATATCAGTGAAATACCCTAGAGTACGAATAAAACCCAATTCAAACAAGTAAACAAGTCTTAGTTTGAGCAAATTCTAGTTTCTAGAATAGAATCTGTTTGAACTGAGAAATTGTTTTAACAAAATAATAAAAAATTCTGTCAATATTCATTATAAAAATCATTCTCCACCAATTGGGCTGACACATTATCATACAAGTGAAACAGCCTTACATCTAAGTTCACCATACACTTGAGGCCAAAAAAGACAGATTTAACCACTGAAATGATTTGCTGGAATTTTGATTTCATTTTAATTCATATGAAATAAATGTAGTGAACACCTGTACATCAGAAACAGAAAATGCAACGTGTGTGTTTATTCAATACATTGATTTGTTATACACAGGTAAAGTTAAACATGTTTATATGTTTGGAGTTTCTGCAGGAGCTTTATAGCCAATAACCTTTGGTTTGTAATGACAGACATGATATACTTGTTTACCTAGCCTTAAGTTTTAGTGGTTCCGACATATTACAATTTTTAATGGCAAGGATAAATTTACATGCACAATTTATGTCAGCTGCAAAGCATGCTGGTTTATCGTTGGTTAAATATTGTTGGTGGGTTTGGTGATGTGAGCTTTGATGTTGGGGGCGGGGCCGGTTAGAGGGAGCTTCAATTTGCCCTGGTGCTCTCAGGCTAAAGGGGAACAGAACACAGATCTGTTTGTGATGTCTGTATTGCGTCCTGTTGTTGTCATTCTGTATTTGTCCCGTCCTGTCTTTGTTTGTTGCCAGTGGCGTTGAGGGTGGTTTCCTTCACCCATTTGTCTGGCATGTCTTCATATAAGTGAAATACTCTTCAGTACGATGTTAAACCCCGATCAAACAAACAAACAAACCACCAATGGGTAGGTGGGTGTTGATTGAGGGTGAGGGCTGCTGCAGGGCAGATCAGTAAGGTAACCATCAATGGGTGGGTGGGTGTTGATTGAGGGTGTGGGCTGCTGCAGGGCAGACCAGTAAGGTAACCGTCAATGAGTCAGTGGGTGTTGATTGAGGGTGAGGGCTGCTGCAGGGCAGATCAGTAAGGTAACCATCAATGGGTCAGTTGGTGTTGATTGTGGGTGAGAGCTGCTGCAGGGCAGATCATTAAGGTAACCATCAATGGGTTGATGGGTGTTGATTGAGGGTGAGGGTTGCTGCAGGGCAGATCAGTAAGGTAACCAACAATGGGTCGGTGGGTGTTGATTGAGGGTGAGGGCTGCTGCAGGGCAGACCAGTAAGGTAACCATCAATGGGTCGGTGGGTGTTGATTGAGGGTGAGGGCTGCTGCAGGGCAGATCAGTAAGGTAACCATCAATGGGAGGGTGGATGTTGATTGAGGGTGAGGGCTGCTGCAGGGCAGATCAGTAAGGTAACCATCAATGGGTTGGTGGGTGTTGATTGAGAGTGAGGGCTCCTCCGTCTAACACTATGGTACATGCTGTATAACACATAACCGAATAACACATAACTGATGTGTAGAGTTTTATCAAATTGATTTTAAAACAATATATTTAAGACATCCGATTTGTTGATGTGGGTTGTTTAACGTGTCACCTACCTCAAGTGAAATAAGTCTACAGGCAGTCTAAACATACATACATACACACATACATGTGAGTACACACTCATTCTTTGTATGTATTGTAAGTATATGTGCAATAAATGTCATCGGTGAGAAATAAAATGTCATGACCAAGAAGTCTCTAGCACTAATGTAAAACTGAAGTAATGATTTGAACAAGACACAATCTTTAACATCACAAACTGATTATCTTCGCCACACATGCACATTAAACACTGTATGATATAGACCAGGAGTCTATGTGCTTATATGCAGATAATCCACATTTGTTTTGCATATTAATTACTTTTTGCAAAGTTCTAATGAAAATGTATAGCAGGGCTTGAAAGTTAGACGTTCCTGGAGCCCAGGGCAACCAAATTTTTAAGTGGGGCAAGTGAATTTTTCTGGTAGTTAACATGGAAGAGATAGGACAGGCAACCAAACAAATTGTAGATTGGGCTTTAGGGCAACCTGGGAAATCTCTAATTTTCAACCCCTGTATAGGTGTTGTGCAGCATACTCAACGAGTGGATAATAGGAGAAGTCAGACCTTTCTTTCTTTAATCTTCAATAATATCTAGTTTTTAAATTAATTCAGATATAAAGGACTACATGTAATCCATTTTGACAGAGTTGTCTTAAAATACTAGCCATCAGTTGGTGGTTGGAGGGAGCTGCGTATTTCCCTGGTGCTCTTTGAGCTAAAGAGCAGCACAAGGTCACTCTGTTCTTTGCGTGACACCTTGCTGGGTTGTTTTTTGTATTTAACCCATCAACATTTAATGCTGTATGGATATTGTCGTAATGATGTCTATCTGTTCATCCGTATAGGGCTTGAACAAGATTAAAAAAATACCACTTAAACAGGTTTTT
Source organism: Mopalia muscosa (assembly GCA_031763545.1). Taxonomy (NCBI): domain Eukaryota; kingdom Metazoa; phylum Mollusca; class Polyplacophora; order Chitonida; family Mopaliidae; genus Mopalia; species Mopalia muscosa. The sequence goes on along the minus strand of JARFOD010160109.1, from coordinate 8,280 downwards.
CAAATTTTGGAAACATATTGGACTTGCACTAAACTACATTCGATAAAAAAATTGGGCCAATCTAATCAAATGTCTGGTTTCCATGGCAAGATATTAATACTTAATGATAATAATAGTATCACAGACAATGTGAACACATGCAAACACATTTACCGCTTGATGCAGAGTTTTCAAATTTTGAAAACACATTTGTTCGACTTTTAAGTTAATTCCTATTTTAAATGTCGGTCATTCCAATCGAATTTCCCATCTGTCTGTCCTTCCATATACAGGGTGTGAACAGGATAAAAACAATACCCTTTAACACAAGTTTTTAAAAATTTTAAAACACAAAACATCAACTTTAAAATACATTCCTATTTAACCTGGGGCCATTCCAATCATATTTCTGGTGTCCAATCAAGAAGATAAAAATCCAACACTTTACACAGGGTTTTCGAATATTGGAAACACATTGTTCGTACACTAAACTACATTTCTATTTATAATTGTGAGATTTAACTATTTCCATTATTAAAGAGGAGTTGGTGTGGATATACATGTAGTGACTGTTTTAGCTTGTTTCTGTGATTAAGTGAGTAACTGCCTTCACCTATGACTTTGGGAGACCATCATATGAGGACAATAACCTCTAGTACATGTACATGCAATTCAGCTGAAGCCAGATGAAGAACATATATTAGTGTGAAATATTTATTTAAGCTTAATGCTTATGAAACAATTGACATTTTTGTTTGTTCAAACAAAGCATTCTGATGAATCTGTCAAGTGTACCGGTAC
>JARFOD010160109.1:0-2500 GCA_031763545.1 Mopalia muscosa | reverse complement strand
TTACTGTACATGAGATTGAGTCTGTCTGTCGACCAAGTATATGGGTAAGTCACATGGTGTGGCTCCAGCAATCACAGGGCTTTTTTTTATAAGGGTTTGTCGTGAATTTTCCCTGCAATTAGGAAAGGAGCAGTATCAAGTGGACAAACTGTCATAATATAAATGAAATACCCTTGAGTATGATGTTAAACCCCAATCAAACAAACAAACAAATCCCATAAGTAAAAAACTTGAAATATGGCTTCAAACCCCAATCGACTAAACACTCACCACATTTGTAAAAGTTTTATCCTGCAAAAATAAACACCAATTCAAGAAGCGTTTTTGTGCTTCAATGTTGAAGATAAGCCTTCATCAATCATTGTAATGTCTTTCTTCTTTATTTAAAAACGATTATATGAATACTACACTGTTTAAGCCTGTTATAGGGATTTTTTAATCTCCTAACATACGTTTAGATATTAATCTCAGATTTTGGTCAATGTTAGAAAGTTGTTCTCCATAAAATGAATAACTAAATCATTCATACACTTGCCTCCATTAAAAAACTTAACGTGACCTATTTTTCCTATCATGACTGTAAAAAGGGCACACTTGTTCATGTCATCTGCAATATTTTTTAAACAACAGCTTTGGTATTTTGGTTTTACCACCATAAACATGAATATCGTGTTAATCCGGCCTCCTTGATAATCCATAATTTCATTATAATTATCCTAATCTGTTAATCTTGCTTACCCAGTTTATCTTATTGTCTATCATTATAAGTGATTAATTGTTTTCTTTAATGTTCGGATAAGGTGGCCTTATTATTAAAGGCAGCTGTTTTTTAACCACTGGTCGATTTGCTTACAGTGAATTGACCATCAGGGTTTCGCAGTGTTTAAATTACTAGTATTTTTGTTATCGTTGGTAGACCCTGATTCAGGTCAAAACAATTGCTTATTGCAGCTAAGTGTTAATTGTTTTTTAATTCACAGAAATCTTGGAAGGGGTCCTCTGCCTGAGGACAGTTTGTTTTGAGTGTAGGAATACTGTTTAACTAAGCGCTAGAGGAATATTAACTTTCCAACTTTATCAAATGTTTATTGTTGGAATACACAGCCATCATATAAGTGTAACATCAATAAGCACAGTGTTTGTTTGATACGGTTTAACGTCGTACTCAAGGGTATTTCACTTATATGACAACTGATTGTCCACTTCACACTGTATACAGCCTTATTACGGTGGAAAATCTTGAGGAAACCTCGTAAAAACCACCCCAACGATTGCCGGAGCCACAACATGTGACTCACTCATATACCTGATGGTCGAAAGGCGAACTCGAACCTGTGAACGGTAAATCAAAGCATGCTCAGTTCAGGAAAGCGCAGTCACTACCCCTGAGCCACGGCCGCGGGCCATTAAGCATGGTGAACCTTGGTTAGAAATATGATTGACGGCTCCGGGTGACTGGCTATCATCTGGGAGATGGGGGGAGGGACGTGGGTTACATGGTTTCGTCTCCATTTTCCTCTGTATTTAAGTAAAAAAAAATATTCCAATATATCCGCCACTCCAATCAGAAACAGTCATACCAGATAATCTTCAATGTGCATTTAAACACCATTCCAGGTAAAATAAATTTAGCTCTTCAAAAAACTATCTGTTGTGTTAGGAATAAAGCCCACTTTCTAGCTCACATGCACACATGTACTGCTGGTCAATCTATAATTCAGGAATCCCTCATGTCCAGTCTGTACAGAATCCGCAGCTCAACATGTCAGAAATGAGGTGAGAATTTCCCCACATCTCACATGCATTGCTTCCATCAGTTGTCAAATCTATCCTTTGTTTCTCAATGATTTCCACACATATTGGCTTACCGAGCTGCCCCCAGAAACTACAGGTTTTTAATTCATCCCTGAATTAATAATGACCCCTTTGGTGTCAAATTTATTCTGACACTGATCTGGTTTTTTTAATCAACCAGTGAAAGTAATTAAAGCCTGCTTTATTTCAACGCTTGTTTTTCGATTTGGAACAATGAAAAGTTGAATTGAAATTTTGAGCCATTTGGGACAAAAGGCCGTCATCTGATTCTTGTACAATAACAGAATGCAAAATGTTGAAATTTGTATTCCGTCCAAGAACAAAATTGACAGCTTATTCTTTTTTCATGGAATTGATCAAGGAAATAAAAGGATTTGTCTTCAAGCATCTTATTGCTCTTCAATAAAGCCATTTGGTATTTATACATTTATATTTTTCTCTCTCGAAATGTATTATGAAAGAAAAAGAAATCTCGTTTTCAGAATATTTAGTTAACAATGAGTGTTACTGAAATTTTTCAGTCCTCCAAGAAATTCATCAGAAAGCCAATTGGTTTTTCATTTATTAATCCCTGTATCTGTATAACCCATGCTAAATATCTTATAAGCTACATTTTTTAACACCATTTTATACACCATACTTATGGTAATTACCTTCTCTCGAGATGTCTGTAGGTTACCCATAA